>JAQFYB010005240.1:0-14482 GCA_034694085.1 Pogonognathellus longicornis | reverse complement strand
TCTTTATCTAAATTCATATTCTTTATCTAAATTCATATTCTTTATCTAAATTCATATTCTTTATCTAAATTCATATTATTTATCTAAATTCATATTATTTATCTAAATTCATATTATTTATCTAAATTCATATTCTTTATATAAATTCATACTCTTGTATGTTTAAGAGCATATTACTTGATAATAGTGATTAAGATATTAGTTTCTAATATTCCGTAATTAGGGCTGGCATGTTGAATGTATGTGTGTACGGAGACCCGGTAAGTGTTGCTGTAGTTTCTTATAATTCGAAATCGGACTGTGAAGCCCTGTTGTTTGGTTTGTGTGAGGGATCGCCGTTTTCTGAAAAGAAAGAACGAGTGACTGGCGGTTCCTCATGTGTGGTCTGGTTTGTTGTTCGTGTTTTAAGTTGGGCCCTGAATCGCTTAATGGCTAAAACACAGAAAAACAGAAAAACAAGCAAAATAATTACACCATTAACGATAATGAGAAAGGAAAAGACAAAATGGAATCCTCATGGTCATCTCCTCGGACTCCTGGGATGTGAGCTGTGACAAAGAGTTGTGTCACAGTATTGAGTTTCCAGGCCACGTAAGCGATACCCAACGTCAACAGCATCATCCATAGGAATGAAAAGGACGGAAAGTACTGCGAGACTCCATGATGAATAGACATCCGCTTTACTAATTTTATTATTAGGGCAGGGGAATGCTGGGAATACGATTCTTGTGGTACCTATGGAGATATGATAGTTGCATGGGATGTTTATTTGTAAGCTTCCGGCGATGTGGTTGGTGTGGACATGATGAGAGGCTTCATGCCCAGTGGTGCATTTGACGATGCATGAAATGTCGTTAGGAGCGTTTGTGAGTATGAAAGTGGAGGGGTCGATTTGCGTGACGAGAACTTGTGTGACGGGTGAACATTCTAATAGGCAATCGGAATTTAAGTCTTGGATTGTGCTAAGTATGAAGAGTGGCCTTGGGCAAGCAATGCTACGACACACATCATTTTCATATTGTGGCACGTAGCATAAACCTTCTGCAGGATTGCAAAGATTGATGTTGTTTCCTGTAATTGGAATGACGTGTATGTTGATCTTTGTTTGAGCTTTTGCGATATCCTCCATTTTCTCTGTGTAATTGTTTGTTGCCACATCTGTAGACAAATTTAGGAATTTTGATTATCTTGTCATCGATCTGGTGAGCGGACGGTGTTGGGCAGCTACTGTACGTTGGTCCGCGATTGTGGTTGGAGTGGGTTCTGGGGAATGAGGATTCTGACTTGCTGTAGGGGGTGTGGTATCGTCTGGGTTAAGTGGCTCATCATCGTCAAGATCGAAATCCTCGAAGTCTTCGTCGCTCTCTTCATCTTTTTCTTCCTCGCGTTGGTAGCTAAATTGTAGGTGACTGACGTGGACGATTCGGATAAGTTTTTGTTTCCCAGCTGGTTTTATCCTTTTTACTTTATATGTGACTCGTCCGATTTTCGATGATTTGGAATAGTTAACGGTAATTGTTTTGTAATTTGAGGCTTAGCTTTTTTTTCTCATTGGGACGAACAATCTTACGATGTCTTCTACTGCATTTTGCACGTCTATATGCGTCTTGTCGTATCTTTGTTTAGCTTCTTGTGCCACCCGTTGCAGGCTGGATGGAAGGGACTTGTAGTTTTCTTTTCGACCCCGAGGTGTTTAATGAAATTAACTACTATGCAAGCCGTAAGTTCGGTTCCCAAATCTAAAAGTAGGATTTTGAAACAGCCTACTTTTGTAATGGTATGGTGGAGAATGAACTCAGCGATTTCGTCGGCTTCTTTGCAGGGGATTGGTTTCGTGAAACAAATTTTGGAAAGGTAGTCGGTGGCAACAATAAGATATTTATTACCCTGTTCACTCGTAGGGAAGGGTCCGCACCAATCGATTGATATACGTCCATTGACGGGGTGCTGTTAAGAAGTCCCGCAATGGCTGTTGTCGTATTTTTCCTTGCTTGGCAAACCTGACAGCTGAGTACGTAGTTTAAAATATCTTGACGTATTGTTGCCCAGAAATATTTTTCTCTAATTTTGTAGTATGTTTTAATGACCAACCTTTGTCCATGACCAACCTTTGTCCATGACCAACCTTTGTCCTCCCAAATGGGCGGACAAAGGTTGGTCATGGAAATTCTCTAAGAGTAAATTCTTCATATGGCTCGGTATCACCATTAGTTTGGTTGTCTCAGTCGGTTTCTGGAAGTATAGGATGTCGTTTTCCAGCAGATAGTTTTTGATTAATCCTTTTTCTTTCCTGTTGAGGGAGTTAATGTTTTCTTTAAGTAGTGGGACGATGTGCAGGAGGTTATGGTCGACCTGTTGTATGTCAGCCACTTCTTCAGTTGGGATGAAGTTGATCGGTATATCGTCAGGCAAATTGTTGTCGTGGGCTTCTTCTTCGGCTCTCATTTTAAGGGGGGCTCTGGACAAACACTCCGGAGCGACTTTTACCATTTTTGTAAGTGACTGTTTAATTAAAAGCTTGTAACTTGATTGAGAAGCTGTCTTGCTGTAGGATCCGTGATTGTTTTGAGCCAATTTAGAGAGTGTGCATCTGTTCTGACTTTGAAAGGACGTCCGTAGATATAGCAGCAAAACACTCGAAAAGCATGCATACACAAGGCAGAGACATTCCCTTTCGGATGCTGAGTATCGCGACTCGCAGTCTGATAATGTAATGGGATGCAAAAGCAACAGGCCTTTCGAACCCTTCTTTCGATTGTAGTAGGCAGGCACCGAGTCCATAGCCGCTGGCATCTATTTCAATGATGTGGTCTAGCTCTGGGTCAAAATGTGTCCTTATTGTCTGCAACTTATTGTCTGTTTTCGCCCATAGTTGGGTAATTGGTTTAGCAATAATGCTAAAATCTTTCACGAATTTTCTAAATTAATTAAAAATTCCCCATACACAACTGGCTACTTCGATTGTAGTAGGGATTGGCATATGACGAATGGCGTCAACCTTTGCTTTCTGCATGTGAATTCCCTCGGAGAGAATTGTATTTCCAAGTATGTCAGCTTCATAGTATCCGAATTGACATTTTTCGGGATTGATTGTCAGCAGGGCTGAGCAAGATACTTTGTTTTAAGATACAAGATAAAAGATACAAGATACTTGACTAGCTCAAGATAATTTATTATCTTAGATACTTTATCTTCGTAAACGAGGAAGATACAAGATAAAAGATACTTTTCCACAAACTTGTTTTCGTAAGATACAAGATACAAGATACACAAAGTATCTTAGATACTTATCTTAGATACATTTGTATCTTAGATACATTTGTATCTTAGATACATTTGTATCTTAGATACAAGTATCTTGCTCAGCCCTGATTGTCAGATTGTGTAGGCGTATTCGTTCTAGAGTTCGTCCCAGTTTGTTGAGATGTTCCGTACAGTTTCTGGCCGGCACTATTATATCGTCTAGGTATACCAGTAGGGTGTTATATACCATACCCACGAAAGCGGAATTCATTGCCCTCTGGAAGAATGAGGGGGCATTCACAAAACCGAGACGTCGAAATTGATTAAAACCGAATGGGATAATGAATGCTGTCTTCTTTTTCTACTTGAAACTGGAAATAACCAGAGTACAGATCAAGACATGTCCAGATGGATGAGTGTAAAATATCGTCGATTCTTGTTATAGGATATTGTAGTTTCTTCTTAACAGAGTTGAGACGTCTATAGTCTACGAAGAAACGAAGTTTCCCGTTCTTCTTTGGGATAAGTAGGACAGGGAAGGACCATGAACCTTGTCCTGGTTCTATGACTCCAGCTTCAAGCATTTCACTTACTTGATCTTCGATTGCTTGTCTCTCACCTGCAGAGTGTCTATAGGGAAGAGTAATAGGTGGGTGATAGCCAGTATCTATTTTGAAAGTATCCAGTTTGCAATTTCCTATCTGATTCACCGAGTAAGCAAAGCAGTAAGCAAAGCATATTTCTTGAGTAGAACCAGTAGTTTCTTTCTTTCCTCTTCTGGTAGTTTCGGATTTACGTTGAGATTTTTTATTTGCTCTTCCGTGAGTTCTCTCGTGGGACGCGGGTTTTTTTCTTCTACGTTACAAGTTAGAATAGCTGTAGTTGTGCCGATGGCCTCTCCCCGAATTACCACGGCTCCGCGTGGAATAGTTATATCCCGTTTCTCACGGTTATCGAGATAAATCTGCAAATATTCCTCTTCTCCATCTACAAATCATAATATTACACGGTAATAGCTAATAACCAACTTAGATTACACACCTGACATAATCTGTATTCGTCTCATGTTAACTGCCAATAGCAGCATTACACAAAAATAGCAAAGAAATACAAGGTAACTTGCAACAGCGGGTGTATTAAGAAATACCGCCTATTCACATTCACAATATTGTACGTTGTAATTCATCACTTTGTAATTATTACTGTCCCTGTCTGAAGTAAAATAACAGTAAAAGTTAAATGTTCATTAAAACTCTTTAAAATAACCTAAATTACCTGTAACGACAACCTGGGCAGCCAGCTACTCCATGTTTTGCCTCCTGAAGTGCACAGATTGGTAGTAGAGCTGGCATTATGTCGATGAGCCTCCCGTTTGGATGTTTATAAGAAAAGTCTTATAAACTAAGTTTATAAGGCGTAAGAGTCTCTGTGTGTGTAGTAATTGAACGAAGGTTGGGCTTTTGCTGGTGTACATTGACATTGGCAGCGTACGCATATCCATTTGGTGGACCACAGATCTTACCCGGGTACAGATTGGGTTGAGCCGCGTGGTTCTGCATAGTCCAGGGATTATATAGGTGTCCTAGTGGCGGTTGACCGTAACCTCCGGGTGGCATATTTCCATTCTATACCATTCTTGCTCAAGGTGAAGGGTGGAGTTACTCAATTTCAACAAATCAGGCATCATATAATGTAATTCTGTAGACACAGTTCTATAGACTGCTGTCAGTAGAACAGATAGAATGTAAATACACGTTGAGAATGCAAGTGTCATGCACTTGGTACCACATATTTTAATTGTTTTAAATTGTTCAATTAAACACCAACATTGTTATCCATTCTGTGTACTAATTATTTACTAAATTCAGAATATTGCAATCCATTCTGTGTGCTAATATTTACAAAATTAGGGACCTTGTGATCCATTCTCTGTGTGCAGTAAGACATCTACACAAACATTCAAAGTACTGTGTTCTATTCTCCGCATCAACAATTAAATACAAAATTGTTTATCAGATATGAAAAGTTAAAACATATGGACAAATAATTAAAACGCAAAATTGTGCATCATGGAGTTAGTACAGCATTACGTTCGTAATGCTGTATGATGTATGATGCACAATATTGCGTTTTAATTGTTTGTCCATGATGCATAGTTTTGTGTTTTAACTGTTTATCCCTGATGAACAATTTTGTATTTAATTGTTGATTCGGAGAATAGAACACAGTACTTTGAATGTTTGTGTAGATGTCTTACTGCACACAGAGAATGGATCACAATGTCCTTAATTTTGTAAATAATTAGTACACAGAATGGATAACAATGTTGGTGTTAATTGAACAATTTAAAACAATTAAAATATGTGGTACCAAGTGCATTGACACTTGCATTCTCAACGTGTATTTACATTCTATCTGTTCTACACACAGCAGTCTATAGTACTGTGTCTATAGAATTACATTATATGATGCCTGATTTGTTGAAATTGAATAACTCCACCCTTCACCTTGAGCAAAGGGTATAGAATGGAAATATGCCTCCGGGTAATGGAAAGTCTTCGGTTCTTGGCATTTTGACTGTGTGGGCTGTCATGGCTGCCGCCGTAATCTTGAGTTGGTCACTTTTTGGATTTTTTCCGTGTTTTTGTTATTGCTGAGCGACTTGAAATACGGAGCACTCTCGCAGTAAACCTGTTTGGCTCCTTGTAGTTTCTTTAGGTGTGTCAATAGATCGTCTGGAGTGACGTAGTTATCAAAGTAGTAGGGCATGAGTCCTCTCATCAAGTGCTCCAATTTCTTTTCGTTCGTCATTCTTGCGTCCACCTTTTGGCGAAGTCTGAGCGTATTATAAAAATACGATTCCACTGATTCTTGAGCCCCTTGTTCTCTGCGTCTGAGTTCTGTCTCTGCAATTTGAGCTGAGGCTCCTCGGGTGAATTCTCGGAGGAACGCAGGTCTTAAAACGTCCCAGTCGTTGTTGGCTGGAGTTGCGACAAATTGATCGTACCAGGCTCGTGGTACGGCGGTTAAGAGAACTGGGAGAAAACTTTGAGCGAGTTTTTGAGCGTTGGTATCATTTTGAGAGCCAGTGACAATGTCATAATTCCTTAGAAATAGTCAATGTCGTGTTCATCAGGATCGAAGGGTGTCGTCGGAGAAATGAGTTAATCCGATCATTTTTACTATTGGTGGTCTGGCTGGTCGGGTACGTGGAAAAAACGGAGGTGGTGTAGGGGGTCTTGGCGGATTGGTTGGTGGGACGCTGGCGATTTTGAGATTGATATAGTTGTGTGTGTATAAAGAGTATCTAGGTAAAGGTGGAGGTGTCGGTATGCTACTCTCTTCAATGATTTTCAAAATATCAGACGATGAACGCAAAACGGAGGCAAACACATGTGTTTTGGGTATCTGTGTTTCTGAGTCACCTCCAATCACCCATTCAGCAAGTGGTCAATTGTCCAACATTACCGGGTTAAATTACTACACCACCAAAGGTGAAAAAAATAGACAACTTAGTCAATCAGGTGTTTCTTGTGCCACTTTACCAATGCCATAATCAATTTATCGCTTTTTATCTTAACAGGTTTTAACATTTATGACCTTTTAACATGGGATACATTGTTGAAGTAGATTTAGAATACCGTTATAATAAACTGATTGAATATATGACTATTAAAGCAAGACAAAAGGATTAATAAGGAAACCCCCCTTACTGTTACCTTGTTTATGGGGGCCAGGGTGCATACTAAAGAGGAAAGTATGGAAAAATTACCACAACTTTGCTGTATTGGGTAAATGCAAAATATTTTTACATGTCTATTTTTGCAAAGGAAATAATTTCAATTGCTAATATAATCAATTGCTTGCAATGTATCAAGTATAATTCGCCAACCAATGATTGAATAAACATCGTCGTGTATGACTACCGCAGGGAGTTTATAGCGATGGAGTGATGTTACATTATAATTAAAAATTGTACAAATAAACCAATTAAATTGGAGTTTTGAATTTGGTTTTATTTCTGTCTATAGGAATCACACTAGTATATATAATATATTAACATGCTTGCGGAACTTAAACAAACATTTCAAACTTAACAGTTGCATAACCATTTATGTCAGCTTCAAAGATTGTTCTGTCCTTCTATACGTTCATTGAAAATGTAAATTTGTAAGTTTTGTCCCGCTCCATGACTTGTGAGACGTTGTGCGATCGGAGCTTGCCAATGGATCACACGCAACAAACCAAATGTACTTGTTACTTTTACTTTTGCTCTGACAATAGAACCTGAAATAGCCCGGTCTCTAATGGAAGCCAATATCATAATTTGGTAAAGCTTTCCCGGTGCTAATGCTATACCGCGATCGTATAGAACACTTTCAAGAAATATCCCCCAGTTGTTGCTGTTGATCCAAGTTAAAAAATATGGAAAAGGGTCTCTTATAAGAAAGGGTAGTCCAGGCAACAAAGTTTTTAACCCCGCCATGTTTAGCAGTGACAGAACAGATGTTCCACAATTTTCTCGTTTATAGTTTTGGAGATTCACATGCCCATTATCAATACTTGATGTTTCTCCAAACAGTCCATACTTCAAGTTGGAATTCTTGAGGGCTTTTATTCCCTTTATCACTGCTGTGACATTGATGGACCTCAACGTAATTAGGCTAGGATTATGGGACATGTGAATCAAGTCTTTACCAAAATGCATCATAGAGGAAAATCGTTTCGATCGTATGAAAACATCATCATTTGTTACTGCGATACCCCTTGGCGGCGGCCCCATCGACCAGTACGTATTTCGTAATAGATGTCCGGGTACGTTACTTATAACCACCTGTAAAAAATCAATAATTGCCAATTTAAATATAATTTATATCATCGTTGCTTTAATTACAAAATTGAATGCAACTACAGCAGTGCTTACTTCTATACTAACATGGCCAGCACGCCTACCACCATTTGTGGCAGGCGGCCAAAAATAAATGTTTATTCTTGACGTCAGATCATTTATTCGGCTGAAGCATTCCGCCTCATACATTGGGTTTGCCTCATAAAAATTCAATACAGCCCGAGGACGAGCAACTTTTAACCATTTAATAATAGCCGGATTTTTATTATGTCCATCCTGAAAAATATCAATTATTTATGAATGATTTCCTCCAGAAATATCTCTACACTAATAAATCCCAAAATGACATTTATTAATACTTAGTATCTGAACTACATAAACACTTATCTGAACCGAAGTACTGATGAGTTAATTATTTTTGGAATTGTATTAAAAATAGCTTACTTCATTTTCAACGCCACCGAAAATAGCACTTTTAACCCTAGACAAATTCGCTCCCATTTTTGCACTTTAATGAATCGAATCAACCTAACAATTTTCAATCCTTTGCAGTACTTCAAATTACAACTGTTAAAAGGCAAAAGATTAACTCCGATAACCGAGTCTTTATTAAAGATTCGATCTGCTTCTCGAAGTTATGGAGCCAGCTAACCTGTGTTTTTCAACAATCGACTGTTATTAATTTACACGAAATCACTTTATGTAAATGATTTGTCTGTCTGTCTGTCTGTCATACCATTTTTGTTTTACGACAACGATGCGTCATAATCGTTCAAAGTTTATATATAGTGTAAAGTGTACCCCTCATAACACACTATTCCAAAACTATTTTCCAAACTTTTATTTCAGTTAAACTTCATTAGCATTTTCTTATTTTAAGTTATTTTTCAATTTAATCTTGAAAATATGTTTGCAACAAATACGGATTGCAATTTATGAGATAGCATCATCAGCATTATCACGCATTCACTATTGGTATACAAGGATTAAATTTAACAATAGGTAAGAATTCTGATAGCTTAAAAGCTCAAAAGATAATAAATAAACTAAAAGGGAACAAAGCATAAATTATCCAAGGAGAAATTATATTTTAGTTATACCACAAATCCACATTATAACAAACACTTAAAATGGCTGGACAACATCAATATATAAAAATTCAATATATTAAAAAGTCTTGACTTCTTTCAAAAGCCAAAAAGAAACGAATATAAGAATGAACGGCAGCAGCCTAAATTAGTATTTCCAAACGCGATAAAAGACATAAAGCCACCCAATTATGAATACTTCAAATTGCCAGAATTAGATTGTCTAGTCGATCTGACCTAACCTTTCAGGAGGCAAAGTAAATAGCAATAATTTTCAAATAGTTTCCTTAACATAAATTTACAAAAGGTAATTCTTTAGTTTTATCTTTTTTTTTTAGTTAAGTATTGCTGTACTGTTATTAATATTGTACAATTCTCAATGTGTGTGTTGTATAAAAATACATTCTTTCATTTTTATCCATTCGCTAATGTTTAATGTTTAATGTTTGGCTTTATTCAAGTGACAATATCAGGACATCCAATCATTATAATCAGAATCAGTAGTTAAATAACATTAACACTGCTCTCCCCCCGCAGTCACAGATACAATAGTTTTCTACACATAAATAACATAAATATATCATAACTTAACTTAATTTAGCAATCCTCCTTTGTTCTATCATATCATCATTACTCAAGCACGTATACATTTTTCCTTGATTTGCGTATTATTTCCTTATAATCATCGATCAACTTTTCCAGTTTTAGGTCTTGGAATACCCATTTTCTAGGTAACTTATTCCAGGCAATTGTAGCCGAATGCTGTACTGAACTTCGTTTCATAGAGGAGAGACAGTTTATCATACTAATTTTAGGGAAAGTTCTTTCTATTACAGATGTGATATCAAACCAGTTTTCAGTTCCTACATATCCAGTAGTCATGCTTTTCCATACTAGCTTTATTAGTGCTATACTCTTTCTCTCCTAACAACCATTGTTGTATTGGAATCAAATAGTTTCGACGACATAAAGGAATAAAATGTAGTTTATAAGTGTTTTAGCGAAGCAAATCCACGCAGCATCCTCGTCCTTACATCTAGCATTACACGTTGGCTATTTATTAATAAACATTAAACAGCTGATTCAATAAGAATGATAATTATTATTATTCTACAACAAACCTAATGTCAGTTGTGAAAGAATGTAGTTCTTCAGCTATAACACAGCTCACTTTTAGTGAAAATTAGAGAAAATGACAATTTCGTGTTGATTATAAAGGTGGCAATACAAAGTCAAAATAATGTGCATTGTGTTTGTTCGTTGTATGTGTGTATGCGTTTTTGAAAGTCTCCGATACTTTTTTATATGCATTTGTATGGTTTATTGCCTTTTTACTTGTTACGTGCGTAGTGCTGTGTTATTTCAGTGTTTAATTTGTTTTGTTGGAACTTAGCTATAACTAGAGTTGGAACTGAGCTCTGAGGCTATCTGATGCATTACTAATTAATTTAAAATTTGGTATTCCTTTAATTTCTGCTTCCATTGAGATAATATTTTTAATTATTAGACATAAATATTTATATGTGCTGTAATATATTTATTTATAGTACGGTTTAATTAATGATCGATGTGGATGTATATTTATTGTATGTATGTTAATATATGTTATTGCATACCCTAAAATATAACAAAATGGTAGAATTTAATTAAATTTTTAAATAGTCATATTTCTAATTTGCATTTATTTAATTGTAATTTACCCTGATGAAAATCTGAAACTAGTTGCTGTTAATAAATAAAATATAAATGGTATTAGTGATTTCGGAATAATTGTTAATCCTAAATAATTAATACCTAAAATATGGAACGTTGTTTTGCAATAAAATGGTAATTTAAATGATAAGAATTTGTAATAATGTTTTATTAACGCCCATTGCCACTATTTCAATCATGCAAGTGTTAATATTTTAATTACAAACAGAAAAATCATTCTGAAGGTGATGAGAACTGAAATGTAACCTAATGAAAACAATGCATTTGTTAAAATAGTTGTAATATCGTAATTAAGTAAATACGGATCTTGCATACATTGAAAGCAAAATATTCGGACGCTTAAAGATAATTCTATTCCACACAAATAGAAAAGTCCCAATTTTGCAAACGCAATACCCAAGAGGGCTTTTCCAAAGCTGCATATCAAATATTGGAAGGTGTATTCACGAAACAGATCGAGATCGTAAACACGGCTCATCACCAAATCGGTAAATGGCTCCAACAATACCACCACCAGATTGTTTATTTTCTCCGGGTTCTGAATCAAGATGAGCACTGTCAAATAACACCACATTTGAGACGAGTATTCCTCAAAAGAAAAAGTTTTTACGATGGGTTTCATAAACAAGAACAATGTACTATAAAATATGACGAATGAAATCATTTTCAAGCCAATTAACAACACATTAAACACCAACTAAAATTTTATCGTTCAATTGTTCTTTGAAAAACTCGCAGTGTTCAATTCTGCAATCTGTGCTTTTAAAAATTGACGGGTTTTAATAGGTGGTGGAGGTACTTTATGTTAATGATTTGTCTGTCCGTCTTCAAGTAAACTCAATTTAATGTGTTATTGGAATACTAACAATGGTGTAGTAAAAAACTGAGGTTTAAGTGGGGAATTGAAGAGGAGAATATTTGCTCCTACAGAATGTCCTAAAAGTGCTAAATCTAAATCTTTTCGCGATAGTACACACATTTTGCATTTTCTAAAAACTTGTTAAATTATTAAATAAATTTGTATTTTAGTCTTAGTTGCAACCTACAAGATCAGAAATAACTCGTTTAGCAATAATTCTAATATAAAATAAATCACTCGTTACATAATATCTTCGATTAAACTTGGAGCTGAATTGGATTAAAACAATCGAAAGGTAAACGGCAGTTTACTTAGTCTCAATAACTGCACTATATGTTATGGAAATTTCTAGAGGCGTTACAACGAAAGGTACGTAACTACAAAAAAATGCCCTTTTCTTGTAATAATGAGATATAATGATTGAGTCAGTATTTAGCTTCAACTAAATACTGATTCAACCATAACAGTGCACAGTTAAAATTAAGACAAGTCCGTGCTAGAGGTCTTGCAGGCAAGGGTGACAGCAATAGTTCACTCCCCGACATTCTCAACTTTATAAATACGCACCCCTGTATCCTGAAGCACCCCCACACTCATCAGTCATAACATCTAAACTCTTCTCTCTGGAATCGAACAATCCACGACTTCTGATCAAAGTAGTCTTAGTATTATCTCATTGGTGGTCGCAGAGCGAAAAGGCTTAGTGGTAATACCACAAAGTACTATAAAATATAATGGCAAAATACAAATCCGTTGTCAACTAATCATATTGGATACTAAAGCAAAATAACATAATACATACGGACTTTTTCAACAATAATAAACTCAAATTAAAAAGTATCCCAAAATGGTAGATTTTACACAATGAAATGATTTCTAGATTTGGAAAACAATGAAATGAATTATATATTAGGACGAAATGATGACAAATTGAATTTGGCAATAATATTAAGCTGCTCTTTTGCACTATACCCTATTTTCGCTACATCATTACATCTATTTGTAATAGTTTAACTCTACTACCACACCACCTAAATAATATTCACGTACTAATTCAGGCAAACGAGAAATATTGAGTATTTAAAAGCTTTTTAGCGTCCAGCGAAATGCAGGCATTATGAAAGTGAAGTCATCCGACCTAACGAAAATAAAAATTTGTATTTATCTGTGTTGTTTTTTATTGTATGACTGTTGTATATACTAGAGCTAGGAACGGACCGGTCCTAACCCGTAATTTACGGGCTGAGAATTTCATATATTGAAACAGACCGGGTTCGGACTTGGCTTTAAATTATTGTCAATCATGTACACGTAATGTACATGTAGTAAAGTCTGTAAGTTCATGTTAGTCGGTAGTTGTAATTTAAAGATCATTTTGTAATAGTTAAGGTTAAGATTGCATGTCTAGTATAGTTAATGTTTATTGCCTGTTTGTGATCAGCTGTTTGTATGAGTGATCTTGTATGACTATTTGATATTTTACTCATCTGTGATTGATAATATTCTAGTCAAGTGTGCATGGCTGAGTGAACTGAATGTTAATTTATTGTTTATACTAGTCCAGTATGCATGTGTGAAATTTAAATTAATCTTAGTGTGTGATATGCCTAGTCATTAGTTTGAAAGTATTAATGTGATAAGTGTCTAGTAAGTCGTAACAATCTGCGATTAGTTAACAATTAACTGTGATATTAGTGTGTAGGAGAATCTGTGAGTTTAATTGTAATATTTCTAGTCCATATGATTTACTTACTATGTGATAATTGTCTAGTCTTGTATGATTCTGAGTGTGACTGTATTGTGTATCAGCTGTTTGCCTGTTTTTAAAGTTTTGCTGTAGCTGATGACAAGTCGCTCTTCGTGTTCAAGACAAGAAGTGAAGGTATGGAAGAAATTTATTTACATGCACATTAACGCACATGAACAATAATATTTTCTATATATCAATGCAGATGTGCAGGGCCGTAACAAACCTGTGGTGACAACTTCGACCCCCAAGGTTTCAACTGATAAATATATACATAATTGGATACAAAAATTAGATTTTAAACCTCCCGCCACCCCCCGTCATACAATTTCATACAGAAATCCTTCAAAATTAAGCACAATTGTTCAAAATTTGGCACAAAATCCTCAAAAACTGTCAATCGTAACCAAAACTAATTTCCCAAAATTTCACAAATTATTTTCAAATTTCCAACAGCCTGGGCCGGACTCAAGCAACTGCACCTGTTGAATGTAAAACAAACACTACTGTATAAATTTCTATTTTCAATCTTTTAATGAACCTGCTATTTATTTTAGCTTTCGAAGCAGCATATAAAATTATCCCCTGTAAAGTGAAGCAACGAGTCAACAAATATACCGAAAAGGAAAAAATATTAAATTATAAATCAAGAAAATAGTTTGGCAGTGCGGTTAGAATTCCACCCAATCTTGTGAACACTTACAATTACGAAATCTTGGATCAATGAAGCGGATGATTATTATCTGACAAACTAAATGAGCCTTTTTAAATCTAAAGAGTTAGCTGGCTTTTGTTACTATGGATAATTAACTTATCAGTTAACCTATCAGTTTCAGTGACTGGGAATTTTAATTAACAATAATTTACCCTCAGTATAATACAGTGGTGAGTGTGAATAGGTAACTAGTATGTAATTTTCTTTCAAATAATTGAAGAAAAAAATCCAACTCAAACTTGAACTTTAAAACTTTATTTAAGCAACC
>JAQFYB010005239.1:0-14483 GCA_034694085.1 Pogonognathellus longicornis | reverse complement strand
TGTTCATTTTTATAGTGAATCTTGCTTTTCGTCAACCTCGTGAGGTCTCCGTAGCTTTGCTTGATATAAGTTTTATTATTCTAATATATTATAGGTACTTTTGGTGCCTTAATGTGCGCATCAACTTCAGATAATCTATTTTATTAATTGGTTGCATACAATATTGAAGCTATTGAGGGCTGTCTGTGAGCTTCGTAATTCGACCTAATTAAAATATTGTCCAATCCCAAACAAAGTAATTCACTAAAACATGAAGTAGACGAGACACCAAATGTCACATGAAATAAATACCTAATATGCTTTCTGGTAATTGGGCTCCAGAGTCTTCAGACATCTTGATTTATGTAGATAACTTAGAATGACATACCTATACCTATTAGTCAAAATTGTCATTTTGTTTCAATCAGGTGCCCACTTGAAAAGATTTCAGTAAGCTTTACGAGCTCTACTATTTGATTCGTTAGGTATAAATGTTGTTTCACAATGAATCAATTAGTAGCAATAAGAAGCAATTTTAAATTTTGACAAAACCAGTTCATTTCTAATTTACACTTTCTAGGTATATTACATAATTTGTAATATCTGCTGTATGGTGTATTGAGCAAATGTGTTGAAGTGAACAATGTAGGTAGTTATGTGCCTAATACTCAAGTTAAAGTTCACAACAGAAATATGTCACTTCATTTATTATAGACTCGTATCTCAAGCGTCTAAACATTTATTTATGTGATTAATGTGATGAAAGGTTTAGATATAAAGGATTCATTGGTACAACACGAGTTTGGTCTATTTCATGTACACGCCTGCATCGTCTTTAATGTCACTCACTTTCCACACGCAACACATTATCGTTTCTAACCATTCTTCACTAATAAATAACAAATTCAGCATTTAATATTGCACAAAGACATGCGGTCAGATTGGTAGCAATTATTGTGTAGCATAACGGATGGTTTTACAGTAGTTACAGTTACAACTCTATATATAATTTTCAGTATGTTTCATAAGGATGATGAGTCTTGAGCCTTGCATAATATTTTAATCCTACAGACAACACAAGTGTATTCTTACGGACCATATAACCGAATCTAAGATTCAGGTCATGTCTTAATTGCAATTAAAACTCCCTGCGCTGCAATCTACAATGAAAGCATATAAAGAGCTCCGTACTAGTTTCTCTACTAAGCTATCGCACATTTCTACATTTTACAACTTTCTCGAGTGAAATCAAGAGGAAGAAATAGCCACAGACTACAATGTAGAACATTATGTAGCTACGATGAAAACGTTGTGCTTATTTATGGTTACGAGAACACATTAGAGATTACAAGGTCAAACAAACTCTCATTCGGCAAATTAATATCATTAGCGCATTTCGTCTGTCAAGAAGTTATCTTTTATTGAATCCACTTCGTACTATTGATTTCCCCAACGCTATATAATGTTCTCCCTCTTTATAACACACAGCAGTCTCAACTCAACTCTCTCTCTCTCGTTCTACCTCTAACCTATTTCATTTTGCAGAAGTCGAAATAATGTGAACAATAACCGAAAAGTGAGGTGAAGTGAGTAAGGCGAGGAACTGAGCTAAATCCAGTAACTACTTACTACTATGACTACTTCCATCCAGTTCTGAAATCTGTACTCTTCGCACACAGCTTGACTGCAGTTAAAACAAATTACTTCACATCTTGCTAACCCACTGTGAGACTGAATGAATGTAGAGTAGATTCGATGCGACCAGACAAGAATTTTGCTTTAGTAACTAGCAGCTTGACTGCATTCGACTGTCTGTTTGCAACGAATTTTGCATTTACTGTGATGATAGCCTACTCTGTCTGCGGAATAATATAATATAATAATGAATATTGCAAGCCGTTGGGTGCAAAGCAAGCTAAATTCAAACCGAGTTAAGTTCCTCTCTCACTATAACCACTCTTGTACTACTAGTAACCCTAACTCATTAATTACGACGATATTCTCCACGTATTCCCACAAACTAGTATCTACTCGTCTTATATTTTATATGTATTATGTGTTGGAACTCTCCATTTAATTCACTACACAAATTCATATTACTTTTACTTATAGGAAAGCAAACAGTAATATTGCACAGGACTAGGACCTGAAGGAGAGGACCATTCTCAGTTTAAAATATAAACCGTCTAGCTACGAAGAATAGAAAAGGAACTACTATGAAAGACCAGAACAGAATAGAAATTTGATCCTACTAAAAGGCGACTAACAGAGTTAAAGCAAGATAGGTGAAAATTTATCCAGCATTTACCCACGAAAATTCTTCCTCTCTCTCTCTCTCTCACTGTCTTTATGTTGTAAAAGTTTTACAGCATTATTTTATGAAGAGAACTCGGAATATGAAGTCTTCCCCTGGTTCACCTAACTTAACTAACACACATATGTTTTACAGAGTGACTCGTAAAGTGGTTAATACTCGGAATGCGTAATGAATCTGTTGAATATTTTTAAAGAAGATTTTATTATACTAAACCATTTATAGAACTACAACAAGGAGACACTCTACCCGCTATTCTACAATACCCCTCACTCTAGTATCTCACCACTCTACATAGATTGTGTTTTATACAAGGGGTTATACAACTTATAACAATTACTACCTACAATACTCAACATTCGACTATAGCATAAACACTGTAAAACAACATTCTTCTTTCTAACAAAGTTATACATCCACATTGTATCTGCTACACATTTAGGCAACTGCATTTAATGTCCCGTGCTTCACTCAAGTAGTGTATACGTGGTGTGCACTCCTATTTTAATCTCACTAGTATGTCCCAACACACATAAGTACACACCCTTATCCTTATAAATACCACCTAGTATATAGAAAACAGCCAGTAGTGTCTCCAATTCCCTTGTACATAGTAGCCCCATAATATAACTACAAATATCTACACACTGCATTTGCCATTTCCATATAATAATACAATATACGAAAATATATAGTACTTATTCCATTTTGATACATTGCATATATTTTAGTAGCTAGTGTATTAGATACAGTCGTCATAATGTATGTGTGTAAAAGGCTATGTAGGATTCTAAGTTGTAGTATAAATGTGTATAGTGTAGTCGTGAATAAATATGAGTGGAAATGTAAGTGTAGGTATATAATAGGAGTATTATGCAATGCATAACTATACAACTAACATTCGCAGTAGTGGAACTCGTATAGTTTTAGTTCACTTTGCCCTGCGTCACAGAGGAGTAATAAACACGCAAAAAAATGATACGATGCTCATATTTTCACAGCGCTTTTTCCTCCTGTCCAAAACTTGCAATGCAATAGTACAAGTTAACATAACATAGTCGTCTTGTATACATGTATAGGAATAGTTAGAGTATAAAGAAAGCGTTAGAGCCTTGGCTCTACTAGCAATAGCACCATCGTTCAATATAAGAAACGAGAGCAAGTTAAAACTGATGTCAATGTGAGTGAGTGGAGTGTTTGGTGAAACGCTACGCTTTCTCAAGCACTTAGAAAACATAATATAATATAAAGTAGTGTTACACCGTTGGTTTGTACGTAGTTGTAGTACACACACCACACATTCACATACAGACTACTACATAGTGCACTACACCCCTTCTTAGTTTATTGTGTATGGTAAAGTAGTGAAAGCGTAGCAATTCCTGAATGCGGAAGACTCTTACCAACTCTGCTCATGTAATATCATGAAGTATATAAAAATATAATGTGAATTTGCTGCTGTACTTTCCCTTCCTCGGTTTGGTGTGCTATGGTGGATTGGAAACCCACCTGATTCAACGGGGCTCTTGCTTTTGCTGGCTTTACTCTTTACTATACTATACTAAGTCAACTTACGTGGCTAAAGTCAACTTGGCAATTGCTTTTACTTCATTTTTAACTCAAGACGACTTTCTCCATACACCTTTATTTTTTATGAGAGCGTCGCACACAGTTAAGAGCACTCTTGCTACTACTCCTACGACCAGTAAATATAACGAGTTGCTTTTAATGCTTGTGTGCATGTGTGTGTTTTCCACACTTTCGGCATTGTTTTTTTCCATGCACATACACATACACTAGAACTATAAATAGCATAACATACACGAGGGAAACGAGGCATTTTTTTGTTCGATGTACTTACTAGTGTAGCACTGCCCTAGTACAAATTACTTGATCAAAAATGCTTAAACTGCTGCTTAAATACTTTGTACTATTTATCTTTGTATCTTTGGAAAATAAAATGAAATTCGGTAGGTAAGATTAGATTTTTTTTATCAAAATAGGAATAGGTATGTATTTTTAGATGGTCCAGCATATTCTAGTGGCACATATTTAGAAGCTCATTTGTATTCCCTCACCCACTTTTTGACGGATAAATTGTAAATGATGCTAAAGCGACCATAATTTACGTATTTTTAAAAAGAAAAGCATAGCACGTCTTTCGCAAGGACTATGCATGCGTTATTTTTCTCAAATAAAGTTTCCGTCCGTATACCTTTTGCAATATAGTAGAAGGAGGAAGAATGTTTAGGGCCCAGACTAAGATTTAGTTTGCAAAGTGTAGCTCGACATCCTCATATCTATCATTTTACGTCTACAAGCATGTAGAATGTAGAGAGTATGTTGAATGCTCAAGTTGGGCATGAGTTGAGCCCATTTCATGTTGGACGAGAATGGAATGTCAAACAGTTGAAGAAATTCAGGCTTAGCAGTAATGTATGAATCTACAGATATATAGTGTGTGTTGTATGCACCGCCAATACTCTGTATGTAGTGGGTGTGTTTCCAAGTGGGAATTTATTAACCATATGTAATACATGATGTAATATGGCGTGCTTTTAACTTTGAATAAGCTAAGTGTGTCTGCTTAGAAAATCATGGTATGCAATCTTTTAATGTCACAATAATCACACTTATCTCACTTTATGCGTACAAGAGCTTCGTGTTTTTATCAAAAACCAGCACGACATTCTTGATTATATCCGGTGTTATTTCCCAAAGTAAAATCATGTTAGCTTTGACTTAAATGGAGACTGTGAAATGAAAAAAATGCTTTATAACGCGCAGTGGATATCACTCATGCATAATACTCATTTATCTTATCTGCCAGTATTTTATAAACCGTTTTCAACTTACAGCTATTCTCTACTCTGTTCATTTCCTTGTTCCTTTATTCCTTGCACTACTCTACGCACTGCACTAAAAGAATTGTAGTTAAGAACGTATTAAAGTCATAATTCTAAGAAAAATGTTTGTACTTACAGACAACTTTCAACTGCCAAGTATCTTCTATAGCGCTCCCAACAATCAGAGGATTCTCAGCACGACATATTAAACTTTGTCCGTCTACGTTATGGCTAGGAATAAAAGGTAATCTGGACACTGAAGAGTTTGAAGATCGCATCTCCTGTAAACACAAATGAAATATTACATAACTTTTGTCCATTATTTCGTGCCATATTAATAATTCACATTTTTCTGACACTCATTTCATTACCAACACATTGCAAATAGTAAAGGAGTTCCTTTACTTTATACTACAACTCCATTCATCGATCCATGATCCCATTACTTTTATAATATCTTTATCATTCGCGTTCAACCAGTAATGACAGTAGTGACTCTCAAATCAATTTTTGCACATAAATATATAGGTACCCGTACCCTACCTACCATACTATTGCTTTAATGAAAACATTGGAACAATGGCAATGACTATGTCAATCCATTCTAGAGTTTATAATGTCAACACATCATCTGGTAGAATCTACTTAGGTATTAGAACCTAACAAAGCAGACCACGCCCTCAGGTTGAAAGTACAATTAATTTAATGTGTAGCGAGTTTATACTGCGTAAATAAGTACATGATATACGTACCTATATACATAAAAGGTACACACAATACAATTACTCAATAATCTATGGGAACAATAGCACAATGATTGTCCGATCGAATTGAAGAAACTGGAAAGCATATAAAACAGAGTTGAGGCTGGTAGGAACAAAAAGGTAAATCTATGTATACAGGAACTAGGCACCGAGTTGACCCGGTTAGTTTCACCTAACTCTTGTTTTTGTCTCGCCGTGGTAAATAAATAGACAGGGAAAGTTTTGAACAAGTTGGTATAGGTTTTAATTTATTTCTGCGCTATTCTGACTGTCGGCACGCAAGTGTTTTGTGACACACTATTATCTAAAGCACCATACCAATAATATGACAACCACAAAACAACGTAGCTCTCCCGGAGTTTTTATATTAAACCGTCATACACTTTTGTGGTTATTACAAACATGACTTAGTTTTAGCAGTTGCTTTTACTTTACTCACTCACATACACACCACCTATACCTACACTACTGAATACAGTCTCAGTCTCAGTGTTTCTTTGTAATGGGGAAACGCATAGAGAAAGGCTGCTACTCCTAATATTACACAGACGAAAAGGACACATTGCCTAAAATAAACTAGAATAGTTACAAAACATTCATATGAAAGATCACGAACTGGGTCTGGAAAGATGGAAAAACTGTCAGGCACAATGACAACAGAACGTGCGACAGGGGACAAGCCTAATTGTTATTTATTCAGGTTCGTCGCAGCAGAAATAGTCCAAGTCTAGGCCAAAGGGGATTTGTGGTGAGTTGGTTTGTGCCATTCACTCACTACGATATACTGGTTTGCATACAAGACTCGTCTTGGTTTTAGTTTTTGCTGTTGACTACATAGGTATGGATGGCAAAATACAGTTAGTGTATTGTATGTGTGTATTTTCAAATGCTCCACCATTCTACTGTACACAGACTAGTAATATGGGCATCTGGGGTGTATCTTATCGTTCTGAAATAGCTGCAACAGTGCTCCACACGCTCAACTCAACTGACTTGGTTTGCAACTTAACATTTTCTCTACAAGTCAGATCACTTTACTGTATTGCGTGTATTTGTTGTATGTGCAATATAGGTACTCCTAGAGGAAAATACAAATAGTACCTACTCGTATAAATATATAGGACTATTACATTAGGTAATACTGCATGAAGACAACTGGCTTGCTTTGCTTAGAGTATACAAACACAGTGACAGACACGATGGCTCAACTTCTCATTTCTTATCAAATAAAACTGTATGTGTGTGTCTCTGTTTCTCCATTTGAGTTGCTAAACGAGGATTACACAATACAGAGAATGGCTTTCTCCATCTCCATTTGCCTCCGGTTCCTTTTTATCACACTGACTTCTATCCATACACCATGTATACAAATACACTCGCATATGCAAACAATGAGGTAAACTCTGAACAGAAACATCCGAATATCTGAATGTGGATTCTAATGCATCTGTAGGGATCAGCAGAGCACCACCACTACCACCATCTCACTATGTATACTTGTATGGCATGTACCTACTAGTACACAGTCCTAGAATACACATACAGAGCTTCTCATTTAAAAATAACCATAATATGACATCTACATCTGTATAACTACGTAATGACAGTAGAATAGCATTAGAATAGAAGCTTTGTATGGCCTCTGTCAATTTAAGTCGTTGCTCCGCCAACAAACTGTCTACATCCAGCTCGCCTACTAAATAGACCAACAGTATTCGGGTAGATTGACGTTCTCTGCTAAATTAATCTAGTAAACCAAGCCGCAAACCAGCTTTCCCTCTCTGCGTTTGTTCGATTGCCTCGCTGACAACAAAAATGAAATCATGCTTTGGATTTCCCTTAGTTCTGTATCCTGTGAATTTGGCTTTCTTTTATCTTGCTTTCTTTTCCTTTCTCTGGTGTGCCTTCATTTCTTTTCCCTTTCTCGACTTCTTCTTCTTCTTCTACACGGCTATACTTAAAGCTCTTCTTTCCCTTTTTTGCAAATGGGTCTTTTCTGGTCGCTGACAGTGAATGGACAGATAATCCCCGCATGAGAATCCCTATTGTACCCAACAGACTAGGACTAATACCTACTTATGTCAAAGGAGACTGCATGAGAATTTATATGTATGTAGAAGCACAATGCATACAGCACACACACATACACACACATAGCACATCCCACTCCCAAAAATAAGATAAGAACTCTTAGTATGTAGAAGAGAAATCTAGACGTGCATACAGCTACTCCTATTCAAACAGTTACACCATGCTCCTACAACTACTACTACGGAATGTTATTGCATCGTTGATTAAAGTCAAGTCGTCTAATGCTCCAACCCAGAGATTCACATACACACACTTGCTATTATACTCCAGCATACTGAATTCTTCCAGTTCAACTCAGTTTTCAATTTTGTAGCTGCAGTCTTTTGCATGGACGCCGGGTGAGTGACTCATCTTATTCTTACCACATAAGTGAAATTCACCATCGTACATATTCTTTATATTATGTAGGTAGTAGCTACCTCATCTCCTCCGTTTTCTACCTCTGTGAATTACAATGCAGATACCTACGACTATACTAGAAGGTAGCGAATTTCACGAGAGTTAGATTGAAACGCATGAGAAAAAGAAAGAAAACAAGGTTTTACCACTGTGCGAACATGAATTCAAGGGTTATGGTTTTGTACACATAGCTTGTATGATGTGTATGATATATTACTACAAGGTAAGCTGTAACTGCAAGAAACTAACACATTTTTGTGTGTGTGTCTATGTATTCTAAAAACTACGCAGTTCACGCAGAAAACTTGTAAAAGTAAAGTCTATTTGAAAGAATGGCATAGTAGTAGTGTAAAGTTGAGCAGGTAGAGTTAAAATAACTACACACACAACGTATGAGTTTCAAGTAAAATGCTATGCAGTGAACATGTACGTACATGTACACCACACTACTCTAAAGAATCATGAGAGAGAGAGTAAAAGAAAAGAAAAAGCTACAGAACGCTACAATACAATAAGGTGGAAGAAAAGGCTGGGCTTTCTAAAGGAAAGAAAAAGAGATGAGAAAAGATCCAAAGAAATAAAGAAGAACACCTCTTCTGACTTTGTAATCAGGACTGAGATGGGTTAAGTTTTTCAGCTGCTCTGGAATGCAAAAGCCGTTCCATCACTACCTACTACAACGTACAGTCTAACTACAGACATACACCTGCTAGTATGTAGCAGAGTATTAAAAGTATAAACATGTGTGTGTAACAGACATTGTAGATACTAGTACTAGCTCAGAGTATTATGTGTATTCTATAGGAGCATTAGCTATTACTTCTACTTTTCCATTTGCTCCGACTGCCTGTACTTATACGTTCTATTTGGCTTTCGTTTTTGGTTGAGAGTATATTTGTACGTGGCTCTCTGTGTAGTGGCTTTCTGTCTTTAGATTTGTGTGTAGAGTACGCAGTTCATGTATACAGTAGATACTTTTAGCTCGATTTAACTCATTAGTTGCTTTAGCCACGTACGACGGCTAACATAAATAGTTAGGTGTATGTAAGTACCTACTACTACCTACCCGCTGTGTGTAGACGGAGACTATTTAGATATTTATACATCTGTACAGGTAATCCATACGAATACTGCGTAGATCTCATACTAAATACTAAATACACATATAGAAAGCTAAAAATATGTTCGCAACTTTCCCTTTCGCTCCTATGTAGTAGTAGCCACACTTTTCCATGAACTCTGTCGCTTTGTCTATATACAGACAGACATGAAGTGTTTCAGCCTGCTGCTTCCACTTTGAACACACGTTTGTTTGTACTGATACTGTATAACAAGAGTCGGAGTGTCTGGCTATGTGTGTAAGTACAGGATAAACTTATAAAATAAGGTTTTCGTGTCATTCGGGAAATACCATGTGTTTTCTTATAAATGTTATATGTGATACGACGCCTTTACACACCCACAGTATGCATAGGAGATGCTTTTATAGTTGCGTACTAGTAAAGTCTTGTAGTCAAGTTAGTATAGGCTTATGAAATGTGGCTACATATGTTAGTGTATGTATTGTTGAATGATGAAAGCTTGAGAAAGTTCTCCAGTAGGGGCCTTGTGTAGTCTTGACTTTATGTGTGGCTGTGTGAACAGAGTGCCTATAAAGTAATACCTACTAGTTGTACGTAAGAACTAAACACACAAATGAAAATGCCCAGAGACTTTGAGTTTGAATGTCTAAGACACAATGAAACGTAGGATTTAGCTGAAATGGTGGTGGAGATACTTGAACTAAGCTGGGAAAATCATTACACAGTACACAAATGAGCACTTTACATACGAATATGTACTTTGTTGATGGGGTGTATACAATGTAAAATTACTGCCGTTGAATGGGATATTCGTTTTACTACTACTAGCAATTTGCCATTGTATAAATACTACTAAGAATAAACGTATATATACATTGGAGAGTGCAATAAATTTTATGGAAATAGACAGACATAGATTATTGTCATTGGTGTCCTTGATAATAAATGTGTTGACTTAAGTTTAAGAAAGGCTCAAGAGAAATTCGTAAGTAGTACAATATAAATAGCAAAATGCTTTAAGAGTAAGAATGTTGTACAATTTGAAGATTATGTAACCATTATATACAAATAAATCCAGCAAAGTGTACAAAACACATTAAGATTTCTGTTGATACAGATACAAATAAATAAACAGCTACATAGGGATCCCATGGACAAGGAAGTTGTTCAAGTGAACACAGCGATATCGACACAATACATTGTTCAGCACAACTTTCATAGCTTGTATAATGGCCATAACATAACTGCTACAACCAAAGGAGAGCAAAGTGTGAAACGCTGTGAAAGTGTTAGAGCATCTCAAGACCCATCCATCTTTAGAATCACTAGGGTGCAGTGACAGAGGCTATAGCTATTAAGAACTTGTCACTCATCAATGTCATCGTAACTTGAGCGTCTCTATGAAACTACACGCAATGCCACTGTGTGATGGTTATCGTGGAAGAAGAAGAAGATGCAGTTATCTACAGGGAGAACGAGAAACACACAGCACAGCAAAAGAAATAACTTCGCTGACACACACTGTTACTTTTATACGTATAGAGTAGTTGAATACTAACAGCCTCTGGCCATCCGAGTGAAAGCCTGTCAGCTTTATTGGCGACTCGACCGCGACCCTTTGTTCAACGTTGAGTAAATGAGAGAAATATCATTTTATGGAATATACTACATAGTTAGGACACTCCGCACAAAGACACAAAAAGATACTATTATAGACTTGAATAGCATCACACAGGAACATTGTGTTGTAACTAACAATGTTCCCACTATGTTTTATACAGGAGGGCTATACTGTAACACGCAAAGGAGTTAAGTTTGGACTTGAACTTGATATTATACACACACTGCAGATAGGTATTGCCTTTCACGAACACTTACTTACTTTCTTAGCTGCAAATGGTGAACTACTACATACTGCATACCTATAGTTTAAGTACCTTGAGTATGTACATACATTGGTGCTATAGGTAGTAAAAGCCGAGTTGTATTTTGTATTTGGTTGGAGAGTGTGACGAATAGAGTTAAGTAAAAGAGGTAGGGGTATAGGTATATAGATGAGTAGATACTGGAACAGTACATCAAGAAGGATAACAAAATGTATTTCTACAACTGCAGTATATTATTAAGAAATGTGTAGGAAAACAGTAGGTGGCTTAAGCTTTTTCTCTACACTCAACCCCTCTGTCTCTTTACACTGTCGTTTCTGTGCTGGTCGTTTCTTGACAAAAGTAAAGTAAAATAAACTCAAAAGAAAAGAACAGACTGGCAGAAGTCTACTCAAGGAAAGTGAAAAAGAAAGTGGAAGTGATGTAAAAAGTAACGTAATGGATTGGAGCGGAGAGTCTTTTTTTCTCTCTTTTGTTTGGTATTAAGTTGGTAGAGTAGAAGAAATGGCATGAGTGTTAAGTATTAGTCTTACCTCTGGTTTGGCTCCCTTCAATTCCCGGTTGTCCAACCACCAAGTCATTGACGGCGCCGGGTGAGAGCCCCATGACTCACAAGTAATTTCATATGGAGTATCGCTCGATAGCTGGATATTACGGTGCAGAATCGACACCGTCAAAGGACGCACTGAAAACAGTCATTTTAAAAGACAAGAATGTTAGTGTTGTGTACCCCCACTGCGGGAAAAATATTTATTATGTAGCTTTACACAAAAAGCACTATTACAAACATACTTACAACACAAGAAATACATACACAATAGTCAATAGTGCATTGCAGCACATCATTGCCAGCCTCAACACCATGCTTACTTACACAGATAACCTTGCTACATACTACGCTGCATTTACTATACTTAAAACGATTTTCTGTGGAAATGAATCGTCAATCCTCAAAGTGGGGGCCACTAAAGCCAAATAAATTGCTTTCGATTTCTTTGAAAACGCCTTAGCTCTTGATGATGGGGAAACCAAAGCCACTGCATATGGAGTTGCAGCCTTCTTCAACCAGTTTTTGTATCGGCAGTACTTGTGGTGGGAGTAACACGGAAAATGGGATCACTAAATGTACATTACAACACAAGGGAAAAATGGCCAATACTATACACACATAGAATGGCGAGAGATTTCACACTGCATTTCAACTGCAGTGTACTAGTATGTAGGTATAATATCACTGTAAACAGATTTAACGACAAGTCTTACAAATGAAAACCCTTTTTCAGAGAAAAAATAAACATTCTGAATCATCCGAGCCCAGATTTTATGGACGATGTAGTTGTGTGTGTTTGTGGTGCATTTCTATATATTGGTTGTATCTGTACTATCACAAATACTAACCATTAGTTTAATTTCCAGTAACATTTTATTACAGTACTTACCAGAAACAAATAGGGAACAAATGCTAAAAATACACTTATTTTTGTGTTGACCTAGTTAATAGTTACCTTAGATTTTCCCCAGTCGTTGTGATACGATTCCGGGAATCAAATAAAGTGTACGTTAGTTACGTGCGGAACTGTTTAAAGAAAACGTAGTCGTGGTAAAGAAATTACATTACTATATCCAAGTATCTTTACTTTGCCAACCCGGCATAGTATTATTTGCGAAAAGGAAAATCGGCTTAATTGAAGTGCAGGCCGGAGTTTGCAATACTTTCCCTACTTTCTTCTTCCACTTTCTTAAAACTTTCCAATAGTGCACATA
The DNA here is from genome assembly GCA_034694085.1 of Pogonognathellus longicornis. Classification (NCBI taxonomy): domain Eukaryota; kingdom Metazoa; phylum Arthropoda; class Collembola; order Entomobryomorpha; family Tomoceridae; genus Pogonognathellus; species Pogonognathellus longicornis. The sequence continues at coordinate 1,358 of JAQFYB010005239.1, read as the reverse complement.
TACTTTTCACACAAACAATCAATTTCTTTCTGGCAGTCTGCTACCATATAGGTACTACAAACTACAAACCTACATTATGCAAAGTTACTCTTTTACTATAACACACACACAAAAACACACACAAGTATTTTAGTATTATACTATATAATATATTATACAGACACATTGAAGTTCGTTCACCGTCAGTTTTACAAAGAAAATGTGCAAAACGTATACAATTACTAGTTGCCAAACAAGAAAGAGTGTGACTCACTACAATTTACGTGACTTGCTAACTATTTTCTATTCTGTGCTGTGTGCCCTTGTCATGTGAATTGGTGTAACTTTTGAGCTCGACCTGACAACGTGAATGGTGAATACACGGAGTTGTAATTAGAGTCAAAGTACAATTACAGCGCGCTGTTTCCTAAGCTTTTCATCAAGTGTTCGCTAATGATACGCAGTAGACTGCCTAAATATATTTGTAAGCAATGGCCAGAATTAAGAACTACCCCTACTGTGTCCCATTCCTGTATTAATAGGTGAACATACTACTAAAATGTTATTAATAGAAAATCAAATTCGGAGGAAGGAGAGGTTGATAGCCATTTGTGTAGTAATTAAATCTTATATAAGACTTGCGAAAGTGTTGATAAAGCTAATAATCACAATTGTTATGTATGGTTTTAATGGAAGGATTATTATAGGTATATTGCTGAACTTTCGTAGTCGATTTACTCGACTGGCTTTCAGACACGTTCAGCGAAAACAAACTATTCTCTGTGATTAGCGACATAATTGATATTTATAATCCCAAACAAGGGAAACATAATGTTATATTGTATAGTTGGTGGTAGTAGTCTCCAGGGACTAAATCCTATTGGAATTTATGACATATGTCACTGTAATTTTTGATAGAGTGTGCAGATAACTAAATACGCATTACTTACTCGCACCATTCCATTACTTATAGAGCTAAAGGACTTTAAAATTATATAGGCACTGTCAAATAGGTATATGGAATTATGTGACTTTCAACACACAACTAAAACTATTATTATGTGCATATAACACTCGCTTTAACTATTTCAACTATTAATTAATGTTACATAATTTAATACACTCGTAGCCTAGTAGTTTCATTACGTATCCAATTAGTTCAATACACTATTATAATGTACCAAAGCAAATAATCCCAGGATCAAATCAATAATGCCGGTACTGGTAAATAGGTAAGGTACCCAAGAAATAATTAGGTAGGGTAGGTAGGCAACAATGAGTGAAGTAATAGGTGATACATTAGAGCAGATTCAGAATAGACGTGTAAATTCTAAAAAAAAAGTGAGGGACAGGGGAGACTCATAGTGCACTTTGTAGGG
>JAQFYB010005238.1:0-14484 GCA_034694085.1 Pogonognathellus longicornis | reverse complement strand
CTTCACTTTGCTCGGCTTATTTCAAAAGCTTTTGTAATTGTGTGGAATTACTTTCCACCTCTGAGCTGTTAAATTTCCTTGTTTATCGGGATATATAACACTCAACTTTTTGTTTAAAAATGGTAAAATTTCATAAAAAGCAAATGGATCCGTTGCACAATGTGTAATATAGACATGTAAATATTGATTTGCATATTCATGAAAGGCACCAACGTGAATTCTCGTTTGAAGTAAAAATGATTTAGCGCCGCACCTGCGTACTGGGATAGCGGTTCCCTATAGCTGGTATCTCTAATGTAAATCTTGTGTTATGCATGCAACATGCAATTCAGGTTGTAAATGTAGCATGAGAGCAATGAGTGGTAAATTATAAAGTGTCGGTTATTACAATTTCAATACTAATTTACTGGCTAAGATAAGACTTCATTAAGATTTCAACTCATAAGAACACATTTGATGCATATTAAAGACACGGTCAGAAACCAAATAAATATTTGCCAAATAATTATGTGTTGACTTAAAGTATGCTAACTAAAAGTACAAATATGGTAATGATTGATGAACGATTGTAAGAAATTGGAGAACAACTTGAGACAGAAATACTGAATAATAAATAATATGGTTTACTTTAATGGAACTGCAATATTTGCACATGGTCTCCACAAATATAATGGGACACTTAATTCACAGATTTGAAATGGGTTACACACAGACAAAATATAAATATGAAAATTAATGACCGAACTTATGGTTAGCTTAGTGCAAGTACAATATAAACTACAACTACGTATTGGTGACGGATATTTCACACTTCGTAGAGTATTTCCTACTTTAATATGGTCACTTACAGTTGACAGTATGTAATGATTTGGCTAATACTACGAGTTTCAGGTAATACTAACTATGAGTTCAATATTAATTAGGTACTTACACTCCTCATCGTAAACTGAAAATGGTATCAATATTATATAGTAGCTACTTTCGTTTTCAATAACCTAACAACTTGGTGTCTAAATTGTGATGTAAATACAGTATACTATTTAGTTCCTAAAAGTCCTATTTAAATATCAAAAATGAAATTTTAATCCAAAACACAAACAGGTAGGTAAGTGAACAAGTAAATCATAATCAAACAGTCATAGATCTCGAAAATAAAAAAGTGATTTTACAAATTACGATATTTGATACAGGAATTATTTTATTAACAGTGATCATTTCATTAATTGAATACGTATTACTGAATTGTCAGTGTAAGAATTAATCTTAAAATCTTAATTAACGTTTAGGAAAGAACGACAACGGTTTTTGAATCTAATTCTACTACCTCTTCATGCCTTTTGGGGTCAATTTTTTACGTGTTCAGGCCACTCAAGACAAGAATCGGAAGAAATATTTTCTTATGGACAACTTTACTAATAATTTAATAGTAGGGTTTTGATTTTGATGCAGCATTAGTGTGTTTACGTTGGAGCGTGATTGAGAATTAGTTTGTGGTCACAGAGTGTGATGAAAGTAAGGAATAATTATTGTAAGACGAACTAGAAATAATGGAATATAATGAGAGTGAGAATTTATTGGAGCTCATCTTTGGCTGTCCATTCTTGAGCTGCCGGAGTTGAACCGTCAGTCGCAATGAATGAGATGAGTCTTGGAGGGGGTGTCAGAGAACTTCTTCTACCGTCACGAGAATTGCTCGGAGTGTTCGCTTGCTTTGAGTCTACTATGGCCCCATTCTGCCGTATCATTTGAGAGTCCACATCTGGACATTTGCTTAGCATTATGGCAGGAAATGATTCCTCGCCACTTGGAATCACCGTCTCTTCTTCTTGCTCCACGTTGATTTGGATGCCACTTTCCAAACCGGCTTCCAAAGCCAACTTGGATTGTGCTTGTCTCTCCCTCTTTTTGCTCCTCTCCTTTAGGATTGACGGAGGAGGACTTCCAATCAGCCGAGTCGAAGTCGTCAGAGATGACCTGATATCAACCATTGCACTGCTTTCGGGAGCCAACAAGCTTTTGTTCACTTTCTCCTGACAAAACAATTTCACACTTGAACACCACATAATATACAACTTGTAGAAATACTAATCATTCTCACTCATCTTTATTTATATTTTAACTTTGTATTGTTAACAGGCACAATTAAGTATAAGGGGGAAGCACGGCAATGTTTTACTTAGAGATTGATTTTTGTGGGGGGCGAAATATCAATATGAAGTACAAATCAGTCTATAATAGCGCATTGCGAGAAAAATAAAGTAAATTTGGTTAAAAGCTACTGAAAAATACATCATTTTTCTTCCTTTTTTGCACTTTTATGACCATTTTAATTTATTCAGGGGGTGCATGTGCACCCAGTGCACCCCCTGACTACGTGCCTTATTGTTAGTGTCCCTCCTTAGAATTTCAGGTGTCCCATAATATGCATGCGCTAATATAAATATATAAAAATACTGTTTGTAATTTTGATGATCATATAATTAAAACGTTGTGTTACTATGTAAGCTCATATTGGAAAACTAATTTCTATGTATAAGTTTTTGTTTTTACTTTTATTCCTACCTCAGCATAATTCCCAACTCTTTGGAATTTATCAGCGAAATGTAGCAACATGATTTGTTTGAATAGTATTAACAAGGTGCACGTCTCGTCTGGTTTCATGTTTTGACTTTTTGTGTTGCATGTTCGGGTAAACAATTAATGCCTACATACTTAAACATGAGACGCTTTAATTGAATCCACAGTCTGCCATTTTCAATCTTTTAATACTACTCAATTGACTATATATTTTCAAATCAATTATTCCAATTCAATTGGTTTTTATATTGTTTTACTACATTAAGCGTATGTATAATGAATAGAATATTGAGAATAAAAAAACTAATCAGTATACCTATTAAGCGTTTGGTATTTATATGATGTAAAACTGAATTAACATTGTCATACCATTACTTGATCTCATATTTTAACTTCCCATGAAAATGCTAGCAAAAATATATCTACATTGCTATTTTACATACTACCTAACGATATAACTGGTAAGATGGTATACATACCTATACATGAACCCACATCTCTGTTAAAAATTTTGAGATAGATATCTACTAAACTTTTGTAATAAGATAAAGAATAAGAATAAAGTGCGATTGGAGCAATAAATTCTTTTAATCCATACGATGTACGAATAGTGTACAAATTAAGTTCGACTGACAATTGCAAGAATGTACAAAGAGATTCGAATCACTAAACCAGATCATTATTGATTGGTGGGCCTTAAGAAGCCTCAAAAAAGAAAGAATAAGTGAAAATACATAAGAACTGACCTGTGTTGAAGAAGAAGATGAGCGTCGTCTATCCAGGATAGAATGCTCGGATTGATTAACGGTGACTTTGACAGGTGAAGAATTGAGATTGTGGTTCTCAGGTTGCACAGAAGAACTTTTTTGTCGACGAGGTCTATTGAAACCTAGGGAAGGGAATAGAAGAGTGTGACAAAACGGAGAGGCATTTTGACTAGGGAAGTAGGAAGTAGAGCTTTGTGCGGTGATAGGCGCTTGGGCATTGTGGGGCTTCGTTGAGACGTCAATCCGTTTGGGTTTTAGCTATTCTTATTATTAGGCGGTGTGCATGGGATAGGAGCTGGGTGGTAGTGAAGATGTATTATTCATGTGCTACACTACATGTGTACTCTATAGTGCAAACTAAAGAAATGTGCTTCACCAGGCAGAGGCAAGGCAACTAGAGCCTATATATAATGTTATTATCATGAACACAGCTAGTGCTAAAGCTTCTGCACGGCAATTTCAAAGTGAATTCGAATGGAAAAAAGCTGTCGCTATTCCAATAGCCGATCGCGTTGTGGTCGTGCATTCCACCAATTCGATTCATATTCACAGAAATCGATTTTGCGCCTTGTATAATTACGAACACTATGTATGTAGCTCTAAAAGCAGAAGAAAAGGCTGCATGAACGTGTAGTGTGATTGTGCCCAAGTGCTCGAAGAATGCCTCCATCAAATGAATGTAATGTACATACCTACAATCTACAAACAATAATAATGTAGGCTTCTCCAGTTCATCCACTCTTACCTAAACTAGCCATTCAAACCCTGCAAACCTCTACCTACTCACTCTGCCCAATATAATATTTAAACCAGCAGTATGTCACTAAGCGATATGAACCCGTTTCTGTCCTTCCATTTCTTCGCACATCACATTACATAGTGCCAATAATAATTCTAACAACTTTTAACAATGCGTCTGACTCATCCAAAATCATTTCTCTTATCCCCAACTTTCTCCATTTATAGTCAAACTCAACTAAAACTGAATCCTTGTACTGTTACAGTTATAGCATTCCATTACAATATTTCCCCAGTCTCCAGCAAGCGAGTAGTAGTGAGTGAGAGAAAAGCCTATTTTAATAATCAGTCTATTACATGTCTACTGTAGCGGATTTAGAGTTATGTTCACATGGAGCTATATTTGTTTCTCACGTCATACATCAGATATCACAAATATTGCCGGCCATAATATAATATGCCATATGCCATCACCTAAACAACTACTACAAAATACAGTATTGGTATTAGGATATAGTTATACCCTATATAACGAGTTGTAAACACATTTTATTCGTTTGTAGATAGTAGATGTGTAATGTTTTAGTATCTACTTACTAGCACTAATAATAACAATCTAATTCAAATTACATTAAATGTCGACAACATAACATAATATACCTAGTTAGAGTACCTACTAGAGGTGTGACCGAACAGGTTTTCTCGTGTTCGAACTCGGTTCGGTTCGGACAATTTCATGTTCGGTTCGGTTCGGCCTGAAAGAAAATTCTTGTTCGGTTCGGTTCGAGTTAGTATAGTCATATACATATCACTCAGAATGTAATAAAATTGATTATAAAACTACATATTCTGAAAAACCTGAAGTTAATTTATTCATTCAAACCAAATAATTACGTATTTAAATTGAGACCGAACAGTTTTTTGTGTTCGGGTTCAGTTCGGGATTTGCTCAAAATTCTTGTTTGGTATTAATAGGCCGAACCGAACCGAATATCGAACAGGTTCGGGTTCGGTTGCACCTCTACTTACCTACCTATATACTACCTTATACATACTTAGATACGAGACTTATAAATAAGATATACAGAATCGTTTCATAATACCGTATTCTACCTAACTCAATATTTGCAAGGAAGTTCTATTTGCATTGGGAAAAGTCGATTGATTTCATTTATGGCAATGCAGCTAAAACCAATGATGGGTAACATTTCCGTCAGAAATACACTTACTATAATATATGGTATACGAAACGAATGCAATGCATGCACTACGTATAAAATATGTATATAGTATCTCAAGTGGGTTGTTGTTGTTGTCAATCTAATTACATGCTCTAGGTTTTTCCAGTAATAATTGCTGTGCCATTTTTTATGTTTGTTTACTTATCTGCTGCATTGAGCAATTAAGATGGCTGTAGTGTAGAGTGAAGCGTTGAGAAAATTGTTATCATTGATAACTGAGAATAACTAACTATTCGTGTACTAGTTGTAATTAGATTGAATTTATAGCACGAGAGGAATTCCGAGATTAGTACTATGTATGTGTGAGTGTTTTCATGTGTTATTCAGGCTGGAATTATTCCTCATGTACAAACATTAGAAATATGTAACACTAAAACGTATTTTGCATTGGTAAAGGTATCAACAAATACAGGAGACTATAATAATAATATCAGAGAGCTCCATTGACTTTTCATCGATTTTCACATTTTATTCGATTCTTTCTCTCTAGCTCACTTTACTTATTAGTGCTTCAGCTCCAAACCCACATTTGTAATATTATTTCCGACTCTTTCCTTTCTTTCTCCACATTACATTTATAGAGCCAGAGAAAAACTTATGTACTTTATGTAGCGCATTCTCGTTCAGGTTGTTTTTTGGTTTCGTGAGGATTATTAGTGCATGTAATGCTTGGTGTAAATAAATGTATGCCATTAGTATTTGAAACACCTACCAATAGAACCACGAGTACAGTGTATTTGCGTTTTATGTTAGTGGATACGATTACGATACAATGAGCTTCTACGAGTAAAGCGCATCAGCTCGTACATTGTCTCTTGTTTTTTATCTGGACTGAAAGACCATAATATTATTGTCGAAATTGTCTACCTGTCGATGATGATTGCCACTACTGCAGCGTATAAACGTGATAGAATGAATGTGTTATTGCTCCATTTTTGCTCCCTGCTCCATGCATTAGTCCAGATAGCAGTTCCAGAGTCACATCACAACATTCAGAACGACTAATGAATGTTTTTGTTGTCGATTAGAGCCATTAGTGTCTTTGTTCAGACCTTTTGTTTGCTAATACGTGTTTTATTGTACAATTTAACGGATAAAGCTTTAAATGGGGACTTATACAGAAATGGCTTTTCATGGATCTGCTACACTACATAATATAATAATATAGCCACCACCACTACTGCTTCTGACGCAGGAGTTCATTAAATAATGAGTGCCCCCATGTTTGGCGTAATATTGACCTTTTCTTAACTAGACATTTTTATTGCACTGGCAGTAAATTCGTGTTGTGTGCGAATATACCTGTACATTTATGTAGTAGCGAAGTTTCTAGCTATTTATCTTGTTATTTATAAATTATAGTTTATAATTATTATCAATGTACCTTATACAAATTGCATACGTGTACTATAAAGTTTGTAAGTGCAAACTTGCAAATATTTAAGCGTGTGGACTGAATTTATACAATTTATATACATGTAAGTACGGATATGTACGGTACGGTGTATGTACGGTAAAACCAACAACTCAAACAAACCTGCAAATATGTAAATGTACATATTTGCAGGTTGCGTAACATAAGGAGTGTGGACTTCGTATATAAAGGTTCATTTAGTGTCAGGATATTGAAAACAAATAAATAACATTGTATGACGATTATAAGCACAAGATTAATTTGTCATGGCATAAATGACTGTATGTGTCTTATATATTAATAGAGAACTTGTATACTTACATAAACAAGACGATTTTAGTGACATTCGTGATATGTGTACAGCTTTGTCTAAATCGAACTTCAAGTGAAACTCATGACATAAATTTTATTTTCAGTCAGTTTAGACCTCCCAAGGAAATGAGTCTTCCAGCCTTCAGAAGTATTAGGTCTGTGTGAATAGAGCTGATTTACTTAAATATCTCATTGGCACGAGAATAGCAAATTCTTGAGTAGCCCAGAGTCGAGAATATTTCTATAGGCATATAGCTGAAGATATAGAAATATTTTCATTCGCTATATAAATTCTTTGACAATGTCATATTGTGTGCTTCCATGTATAAGGCACGACATACAAACATTCCATAGGAATTTCGATCTGGCGTTTTCTCTTCTGTGAACGTCATACCGTCATACATGGAGTAAAGGCACAGGCAGTTTGTTGCATTGTAATATGTACAGTACAAGTAGAGTTTACACGGTAATTTCTGTGATTCATGTAATACACAGATAAACACTACTACAAATAAATCTATGATACAAATCGAGTGTTATTTTTGTAGAAGTGTTTCGGACACGGAAATCCTATTTAATCATAGCGTTTGACTTAATGTTTGTGAAAAATGCATGCTGGATTGTTACTATAACATAATATCACAATGCCCCTATAAGAATACATTCATGTGCATATTATGTGGTTTAAGGTAGCATTTAATAACGAAACATGATGTAAATTTAAAAAAAATGTTTTAACTCACCTGCTATGAAAGTTCACACAAACAGTTCAAATTGATTGCAAAGAAACGTGTAGTTTAATATTTACAATGCTGGGGAGTAAGGCTAATAATAAACTGACATAATATGATTTCTAATCTTAAACATAAGCAAATGACGAAATAATTTGCACGTCATAAGTATTTGGGTTTCATAATGGCGTTATGTCCTCCATCACTGCGACCACCATTACTTAGTGTCTTTATCTCAGAATCTGTACAAAGGTAATTAATCAACCCGCATACGTCATGTAGAATAACTTTTCACTGATTCGATTACTTCCTAAAATGTGAGTGAGTGTTCAAGTCAAACTTAAAGACTAGCTCTCACTTAATAAAACGACTATCGTGATAAAAAAATTCGTCTGCAATGCTATTCCCAGAGTAAATTCAAATAGTCAATTAGTAGTTGTATGTAGTAAATTTTTCGAATAACTTTGAAACTGCGTATATTGCTGTAATGTAAGCATTAGTGTTTGTCTGTTAGATACTGCGGATATAGAAAAGTATGCTTGTATAAAAATAATTTAATTTCAATACTGTAATATGATTGACGAAGGACAGACGAAATGAATGTAATGTATTTACTAGTTCATGGACATGAACATACTAGTAAAAGAAAATTTCCATTAAAATGCCTACGTCAATGCATGGTAAAAGGAAAGGTTTGCGAATTACTGCACAAAGTGAGTTAGCGATTACATTAGATAGGAGACGGCCAACCTACAATGTGAAACTCGTATATTTTATTATAACAGATGAAAGAGGTTTGCCACAGCATGCAGCAGGTACACGTTTTGCCTATCTTGACTAAAGTTTTAGTTTATGTGTGTGTGATGTGATTCCAACTGCACTCCTCCCACAAACATAAAACCCATTTTATCATTCCAAAAATTCCAATAATAGACCATAAATAATCATATAATCGCTAATTCAGGTGGTATACTGCATATATGTACACAAGGAAACCAAGGATTCGTCCCTTTCTACGAATCTCATCAATTATTAACGCTCTCAGCGCTACACAATGCACCATATAAGCATACCAATCCTTTTGTCATAATTTTTTTTATTTCGCTAATATTGGTCATAGTTTCTGCAACAGTACAATACAACGCAACGATGCTTAATTACTTTGTATAAAGAAGCGCAATTTTCATTTCATATTATTATCGTTAATTAAATACAACTAAGAATTGCTCCTATCATTCACACAGAATATTAGATTTACTAGTAATTGCTATGTTCTGCAAGCAGGAAGAAAGTAATTCTATTTTAGCATGTAATGCTCTGTAAGCACAACAAATTCCTACACTGTCTAACACGATATTTTCACAATGTTATATTTTACAAGCAAAAGTATTAGGTAGTTTATAGAACTGCTACAATAATTGTTGCGAGTTACAATATTTACATCACAATTACGTAATTAGGTAATTATTACACTCAATAGAAGCTGTAATATATATTATGTATTGGAGGGTATTGGTATTTTTCACCTTTACAATTACAACGATTATTTTTCGAATAACTAGCAAATATCCAACATAATATCAGATAACTTGACATTAACGTCCTCAATATTTTTAACCAAAGACAATTTTTTCATTAAACTAATGCACCACAAAAAATTGACAGGGCGTTATGAGAATCAACAACTGTCAATGTCAATACTAATACAAAACACACACTTCGAAAACGATGAATTATGAACTGCTTTTGTTCCACACGAGACAATTTTGTGGACACGTTTATATAAGGTATTTGTCGTAGATTCTACATGTGATAGTAACGCCTAACATTCTTTTCCTATGATTTTCTAACAGGACCATTTTAATCTCAATGTCATTGCTACTGTACTTTCTATATCAGAAGTACAAAAAATGTTTTAATGAAGAATGAACTACATACAACCCAAATTGTTCAATGAATTGATTTACCATTTTAATAGTTAGCTCAAATATTATGCTAAATAGTTTTTCCAATAGTTTTTCATTTTATCCTAGTCTACTTTCGCTAATTGTTTTTTTCGTTCCAATTTATATTTCTTATAAGTCCAAATTTATATATAGTGTGGCTAAACATTTGCATTCTAAAAACGCAATGATATTTTCTTGGAATATTATTTCCCAAGCAAATAAATAACTATGGCATAGGTAGTTTCGACTGCATATTTCGCGAATATATTTACCCTACTGATATATAAAGAGGGCGACTTTCTAGGAAAGGCGAAATAGTTGGTATGCCTTAAGGTAGAATTTATTTTGTTTAGCTAACTCGAAGTAAAATAAAACATTAATGCATTCATTGCAATTTTATATTGAGTGATCGATCGGGCCATGAACTACGTTTGTTCGTTAAAGCACGTGTATTTTTGACAGCATTATCAACTCTATCGCAAGATAAGTTCCTAATGGCTCTTTAATCTCCAATACATATTTATGACCTATACTTAACTGTAGAATTTGACAAGGTAGTAAAATGTGATTACAGAAAATGAACACATGCAGTTAGCAATACAATAATAGTTACAGTTTACAACAAAATCAATATTTAGTTTCTGTTTCCTGAGAAAAAGGATAATATTCAGTTGTTTATCTGTCCACGGTAGCTATTAACCATTAACCTACCATCACCATAGGTTATGGTTCGGTCGGAGGCTAAGGTGGTACTGTCTCCTAAAGGCATTGACTGAAAAATTACAAATACCTAGGTTAAATGTATAGCAACAAAGCTCAAACACAAGAAAATTGCATATGTAATAGCATGCAGGTAATTTACAGATAATTAACAGATGTTTATGAATTATTACACTATATAACCCTACTATGACTCTACTCAATATTTCCTGTGATACTAATAAGAGTTTTTATGCGTATAAACATCAGGGTTTATCATTAATGCAAAACTACAGCTAATTATAGTGTTCAATAGCAAACATAGTCTGTACTATTTCTAACAGCGTTCAATTTACTTGTAAAGCAAAAGGTTAAAGTTTAACATCTTTTCTAATCTAATGCATTATTTATACATTGTTGCATAGAAATAATTGACAACAGATACAAAGCGCATTCATATTTTTCTGTGACTTATAAGTTACAATTTTAAGTAATTAGTTTACAGCTAACATACATAGTGTTAAAACTCATATTCTCAGGAGATCAATGAAGAATAGCTTAAAGATTAGGTTTGGTTGGATATTCCTCTATATACACAGTATTCCTATTTACTATTTACAAATAAATACATTTCTTGCACTTGGCGTATAATACGTTTCAGACTTTTCTATGTAAACATAAATGGGGCTCTGAATTGTATTGTTGGTTTCTAAAACAAAATTTGTCAGAAACAATCAGTGCACCGAATCTTGGCAATATAGTATTTCAAAAAAGGAAACTAAAGCACTGTAATTCACTGACAAAAATTAATATTCTTTTTAATTCTACTTCGTGCAAAGCACGAGTAAAATGAGTTAACTGTAGTGTTAGGATACCCGTTATTAACTACCTATTCGCACTGATTGTGAAACTAAAAACAAGTATGTGAAATGGTTTTTCGTTGAAAATGACCAAGTTCAAGCGAAAAGGAAATTGAGAGCAATTATGTTTCTAATTTAGGTGTTTAGAAGAAATAAGATTTACAAGCCTTTCATTGATGTGTTGATGTGGGGGTAACATATAGTAATCCAGAGAGTATTAGTTGCAACAGCAAGAACAACACAAAAAGCTTTAGCAAAGGGAAGATTTACTAGTTAGGTCTGTGGTAGCAGGCTGCATTGAATTCACTATTGTATATTACAGTGACATCGAATTTCTGAAATCTCATGCACTAGTGTGGTTCAATTACTTTTGCTAGTAAAGACGACAATGTGACACTTTGATTCTGCTACCCTGCATGTATCCCCGCCTGCGAAATGAAGTATCACCTTCAAAAAAGGGAACAACATCCGACCGGCTAGTCTCATTTATTCTAATTTACAATAATTATACTTAGACGCTCTTTATTTTGACCATTTATTCATAGCCATAATTATTCTCATCTAGATGTAGTATATAGCCATAAAATATTTATTATACTCAATGAAATGGCTTTCTTCTTGAGTAGTACACAATAGTGGGTACATACACAATTATTAAATATGACAGCTAATTCACAATTCTCTATTATTATGACTCATTATATATTAATTAAATTTATTCAATGTTTATTTTATCCAATTCTATTTACAACAATTTTATTATCTATGTCAATGATTTTGAGATTCACTTGGCTGCATAAAGTGAATCTCAAAACCGTTGGTTTATTAGGAACTGAATCCTTTGGCTTATGAGTGTGTATTGAGTATATCTTGCAGGTTTAAGAGTGGTACACTCTGTATGTACTTGTCTTGTACTTACTCTTATACAGCAAAACGATAGTTTGTTACATGGTATTTATATTTGACAAGTTTCTCACATGAACTCTCCATCTGAATTCTGTTTATTCTCCTACAAGTACTTGTTCTCAAAGAAGAATTTATTTTCAAAATCTAAATACTCTTTTATAGAGTTATATCGTCAAAAGCAAACTACAGGTCGCAATTACTCACAATTCTACACTTTACAACGATGCATTCAACAGCGCAATGCATACATATTTGCCAAAGCACTCTATGATATCTACATTGTGGTAACATGTGCAAATACTGCGAATCTACTTTTTAAGCATTACATGATGGTTTTTAAACTACAAGGCTATAGCATTAAGTGTTAAACTTTTTACATCTACAACAATGTTTGTAGCACACCGCACTAAACCCACAATATACATAAGGTTTAATTTCACTACTTCGTTAGTCAAAGTAGGGACTCTACCTACAACAGACTACGAACTATTTGGTTCCTGATAACCACGCTCTGTCGCCAGTTGGCTTCATGTATTTTATTATTCTAAATATTATTTATGTACCATTACAAGACGCAAATTAGCATGCTTTAGCCATTCTAAAAATATCCTCATTACAGCACTCCACGTATGTTAACACTTATTTAATATAAAGCCGTTCAATATTTAAGAATATGGAGAAGCAAAGCAAGATCGCAATTTAGACAAATTAAGCCCACAGGTCAAATCGGCACAATGCCTATAGGTACCCAATGCTTAACAGTTAAAGCGAACACAACTACGATTTATACATTGACATTATAATATCCATTTCGTGGAAAAATAAATGAGAAGGTGTAAAGCTTAAAAAAATTTACAACATACTTAAACAATGAGTTATTAATTTCATTACCTATAGCTAAATATTATTTAGCGCATGAATGAGTTTTCTCACTCACCACGTACAAGGAACACGTTATTGGAACGGAAGTGAGACTTAAGAGTAGCTATGGTGCTATTATATAGTATTGGTGTTACTAATTTCATTCAAATGCATTTTACATTATACGGTATGAAGATTAGGTTCAAACAAACAATCCAAGTGACAGAACACAAGCAATGAGATAATTATAAATAACCATTAATAATTAATTAATTGACAAGGATTTGAAAGTCAAATTGACAGCGTAGGAATAATGGTTCACAGAATTTTCCATTCCCTCCATCAGGAATAAAAATTGTTGAAAATTCCTTATTGTTAGTTTCATGAAGAGACAAATTGGTGCCTCTGATGTAATTGAGAGTATTAATAATATTAGTATTAACTTGCAATAATTTTCACGTATATTTGTATACACAGCAGTAAATGCATAAATGTTACAACCTGCTTATAATGTATCAATAATAATAATAATACTTGATTATCCATTTCATAAGAGACATTGTTATAAATGTATTTCAGCTTGAAAGTAATGTTGTTAAAACGTATTTGTAATTATCAGCTTGGCACAAAATTAGAAAGAATCGTAACGTTCTATACTAAACAAGCCACTCATCGCGCAGGTTAGTATTTGACGCTAAATTCTTCTCTGTTGTTTCTTTGTCGCGGACAATATTATAATGACTTGGTTGACTAGTATCGTCGTGGGTATCAGCAAATCCTTCAATCTTTCTGAGTCCAGGAATTTCTTCTGTTTCAACAAAATTGGGACAAATGGTTGTGGATGGTTTTGAATTTGCAGAAATTGGATACAGTCAAACTGTCGTACCATAATTAGTTGAAGGCGTGTACACCATCATTTCGGCAGGATCAATTGGCTTGATCATTTTACGGATACGCTGTTCACACAAAAATACCCAGAATCAGACAATCATATCAATCCAACTTATTGTGCATTACACATATTAAAAAGCGAATCTCATTTTGAAAATATTTTATAATATATTTTATCATGCCTCGTTACTACATCTGTGTGTAGCAAAGTAGCAATTGACAACCATGAAGCACAAATTGAATTAATTATTTTTCGTATGAGCTTATTATCGTACAAGTTCTCTCAATGAACTTTTCAAAATTCATATAATATGCAAAAAATCTAATGTGTCACATTGTCATGTTCTTTTTTATACAAGTATATACATGCTTACATATAGGTAGGTACTTATTAATTAATGTAAAGAATTTAAAAGGTGCAAATTGAAAAATATTAGCTATTAACAACTTTCTTCGTTTTCACCATTTAAAAGGTGCAAATTGAAAAATATTAGCTATTAACAACTTTCTTCGTTTTCACCATTTAAAATCTTAAAAATCT
>JAQFYB010005237.1:0-14485 GCA_034694085.1 Pogonognathellus longicornis | reverse complement strand
CGCTTCTTGCTGTCGTGTCAACTTTCCCACGCCAGCAAAAGCCACGGCGAAGAAAGTAGCCAAAATCTAAAAATAAACATTTTCTTGTTGTACTTCAAACCATTAAAAACAATCGCAGTCAAAACGAATTTTAACGTGTCAATTTCAAAAATATTAAAATAAAAGTAAAATAAATAATTTTTCAAAACAATTTTGTAAACCTATTATAAATGATAAAACATGTTTTGAATATAAAATTATTCGATGAAGCAGTAAAAAAATTCTGATTTACCAAAATGACTTTCATGATCGTAAAATGGTTGTAGCAAAACACAATTTGAACTGCGGAACAAATCTGAATGAGTAATACGAAATACTTCCTTCCTTAAATACCCAAAGTTACTTCCACCAGTTCCCCAGTTCCACCTTGACAAATACTTATGAATTCTAGAAGCATTGTGCAGTGATCACTTGTTGGTAAATATAAAAATGAATTCTTCCCAATCCCAAATCAATGCTGATTCTAACAACAATGACAAATAGCACATAATATGAACAACTGAACAAGTCCCTTACCTCGAAAATTATTCATACCTAGTATATAGCCCTAGTATATAGCAAAAGCTACTCTAATTGCTCGCTAATATTTTTGTGAACTTTTGAATGCATTTAAGCATAGTGTATTTTTATATCGACCCTAAAAACAACAGGAATTAAACGGGGTCGTCAAGTGCAAAAGAAGTTGCTTTTCATGTGGGTATACTAAATATATTTCTCACCATGGCATATTGAGAATTGGACTATATTCTAGGGACGTCTAATAAATAATTATTTACGAGGTCAAGTACTTACCCAACCTCCCCATTGTTTATGCATGGGGAACACTTAAGTCTGCTAAGATCATCCAAAAAAAATACTGATTCTCATTGCATCTAGTATTTTGGAGTTGGTGGCTTAATAAACAAATAAGTAATTCTTATGTTGTACATGAGAAGTCTATAATGATTAATGATTAATGATAAACGATTAAAGCAACTAATAATGTAATGCTACACAACGCGTTTTAATGTGCATAGATATTATAAAATATAACTTACATATAAGCTTAAGGACTAATGTTAGCATGCTACTATACTATAATTCTATGTCAAGGAATATTCTCAAATTGATTGTCTGCTTCTGAGTTTTGCAAATGCTTGTTATTCTAAGAAAATAGTAGAAATTCTAAGAAACGATTATTTTACTGGCAAGTTGTTCATATGTGACAATTAAGTTTGGATGGGTTGATGTTTTATATAATCATGTAGATGGAAATGATGGAATTGATAATTCTAGCGTGTCATGTAGCCAACAATGTTGCTTAACCTGTTCCTATACACTCTAAGACAAAATAGTAACATACCTATTAGTATTGAATACAATATTGTTAATAAATTCCATATTATACTGATGCAGTCCAATTAGAATACATTTGAAGCGTACATGATGCAGTCAATAAGATTGACAATGAGAATTTATGAGGCACAACTTAAAATAAAAGAATTGTAGTGTTCATTTGTGCTTAAACTAAAATATGTATATGAAGCTCAAAAGACTTATTCTAAAGGAATATTGTGTATAGGAAAATACAATAATCTTTGCACATATGCTGCCCAAAGTTGTATCAAGGAAAAATATTATACGCCTACTTGAATTTTATAATCCTAATATTTTTTCAAACCTAGTTATATCACATCCGATTTAATCTTATGACTATAAAATTGTATTTGGAGACTTCCGATACTTTACGGGTTTCAATTTTTTATCTACCATCTCCAATACTCCATGCAACTACGCGAATTATTCTTATCTACTATATTAAAAATAAATTGAGTATTTTAAATTCTATTATAAAAATCGTGGTCCATCGTAAAAGATGAGAATTGTTACCTATAACAATTTACGGAATTTATATTCTGAAATTATATTTTCATGGTTCTAAATGTGGAACCAGAAATATATGACGTAGCTCACCGCGCTTGAACCTACCGCAGACCCGACACCCGAAGAAAGTTACAGAAATGCTAATTTTTTTCTCATTTTTTCTGCTAAACCTCTAGAGCTGGCATATCAAAGTTTTATATATTATACGCTCTCGCGTATATGGCAATAACTAGGTAAATATAATAAACTTGTATTTTTCTGAGAATTTTACAAATACATAAATATTACAGGCAATTCATCGTCATCCTCATACTAAATAAAAATGGTACTTATTAATCAATGATAATTTCCGGGAATGCTATGTAATTTTGTGGCGATATATCATTTTGTATTAATTAGTTCCCCACAGAATCAATTGTTTGCACTAATGCAACAAACAATATTATATTTTGGCTTTGCTTTAAGGTTATTTGCACGATATGCACATCTCGGCATTGGATTCTGAGTGGTATATAAAGGTAAGCTTTTTGCTGAGATATCCGCAGTTGTTGGAATACAGCTCGAGGATGATGAGTTCACTCAATATTTACATTCAACTCCCAGTTGATCACTTAGCTAAAGCTAGTGGTAAATAAAAGAAAGCAAAAGCAACACAAAACAAAGAGTCATCATCAATACTGATATCGAAAACGTTTAAAATCATGTAGACATCAATGACAGTGAAAGTATTTATTATTATTTCCAATTTGATTAATGTCAGCCGTTTGTTGTATCAGTTTTGAAAACCTTTTTAGCCAAAACATAAAAATGCCTTACTTAAAAGTAAGTCCCCACATCAACATTGCAACACATCAACAACATAGTAGTAGAAAATATTACAATTGCTCTCTCGCTATAAGAATGTTTTGCCCATCGAGGCATTTTACCAGACACTCCGCAACTTTGATGATTTTATTTATTGCTAAAAAACTATTCAATATTTCAAAAAAAACATCAAGAACAAAAAATAATTTATTTACTTCTCCGAAACTTGGTTAATCAACGAACGATAATGAATTTTGTAACAGACACATTAAAAAATTATTCAAAATTTTTTAAAGCAATATTTTTGCTGTTCGTATGTATTCTTACATTACTTTTGTATTTTTGTAGAAAACATTTATTCTATACAACTGTCAAGGTCAATAGGTCAACAATTGACATCAACCCTTTTAGACGTAATTTAGCATGCTCTTTGGTTTGGTTTTACTGGTGTGACCTTAAATATCCTTTTTCTGGGAAAAATGCATTTTCAAAATTTGAAACTTTTTTTGAAACACTAAAATTTCAATTTTTTATATATTTAACGTGTAGTGTAAGTATTTAAGCAATTTTCAAAAATGGTTCCATCAAAATTGGTGCAAAAATGAAACTTCTGTGTTTCTCTCATTAAAAAACAGAGCAACATGAGGTGCACGACAATAAGTCATTATCACTACTGGACACAACGGTTTTTTTAAATTTACGTGTCTCTTAAAAATTTATTCAGATACCACAACACAATATGTAGAATAGAAAAAAAGTACCCGTTCCACGGGTATTTTTAAATTATCAGTGCGACCAAGCCAAGGCGAGGGAATCGCCCTCTTTGCCCTGTCCTGGTTACGCCACTGAGATACTACCAGAATTTTAAAATATATTTGCGGAAAACTCGGCAAATGAAAGTTATTTCGTTTAATAATGAGATTGTATTGTATTTATTTACTATAAGTAGACACATATATACGTACATACAAGTAGATACGCATAAAATGTGTTCCTAATCTTTTGCCATTTGATGTAATTTGTAAACCAAGATTTTTGAATATGTTTTAATTGTTGTCAGAATTTCAGATTTGCACTGACAACAGCCAGTAGCTTTCCTTTTTTTTATTGCCAAAACTTATTTAATCTGTGCAACAAAAAATTAGTTCTCATACAATTGCCAGCACTCATTAGAAAGATACCAAACTCCTACAAAATTGGATTTACCATGTAACATTTCTATTTTTAATTCCTGTAATTTCATTTTCAAAAATGAATAATAAGGATTTCAGCAATTTGTACTACAAAAATTGATAATATTTCTATGATTCTCTAACAGCGAAATTATTCATCTGGGTGTCTGAAGTCGCTTCTTCGGGTGGAACAAAGGTCCCAGTATTGAAACTAGGGGAATCTGATTTCGTGGATTCATCGTTGTCGTTTTCACCGTGTTTCATACCATTATTTTCTTTTTCTGGTGCATCATTGTCCAATGTTTCTTTTTCATTTTTGGATTTATTGACTAATTTTGCAAACAGCTTGCAAATGATAGGACTTTCTTCGTCCGCTTTATCAAGATTGTTGGAGCACATTAAATTCAAAATTTGAATGTATTTAGTGGTTGAATTGTTTGGGGATTCATCATCAAGTTTTTCGTCAGCAGGATGTACAGTCGTAGTTTCAGAATCGGAGGCTGCTGTTGTTGTTTCACTGTCAGATGGATTGTTTTTCTTGCCTACATTTGCGATTACTTTGGCTGACAACTTGCAAAAGAAGGGAGTGTCTTCGTCGGATTGTTTTCCAGATTTTTTGTCGGGGTCCGGACAGACAGTTTGGTAAATATCGATGATTTTTGCCTCTTGCTCTTTGGTCAGGTCATCTTTCGCTGCGTACGCCGCGGCGACAAAACACGCTAATAACTAAAAATGTAATTTTTTTATAGTCAAAGATCAAATCAAATAAAATGTTACCGCTTAGATTCAGTAAAAATTACAATGTTGATAATTCTCACAATTATAAATAAATTCTAAACTGTAATCAACTTTTAAAGCGGTAGTTAGTAATTGCCTATATTAATAATTAAGAATGTGTTCTAATCGTTTGTGAATGAATTCGTGATATTTTCATTTTATTTCCTAGCTTCACTGTTTGAAATAAAAGCTGTAAATAAGTTGAGACTTGAGACTTACCAAAATGGTTTTCATGAAGTCTAGAGGTGAATCTTACTGTAGATAGCAAAAATGTTTGTCTAAGAGAAAACGTGAAATGTTGCTGCTTTTAAATGTGAATTTTATTTGGAATGCAGGAATAAAAAAAGTTGCACTGCATGGGTTGAGACCAAATTTTGTATGAAACAACTTCCTGTATGGTGACGCAAAATTTCCACTTTTTGTGATTTTAGCTTACTCAATCCACTAACTTTAAAAATAATCGTGTTGTACCGTTTTTTGATAGTATATAGCACGTGCATTTGTGTGCAAATAAATTTTATAAAAATAAAAATTTCACACGAGCGTATATAGTATGGGTATTTAGGACGGCTGATCGAAAACACTATATTGTACTCCCTGCTATAACAATAGTACATTTGAAATATAATTTTAATACATTCCTAGCAAAAGGTTCTACGCCTACATCAATTATTACAATTTAATGTACATACTTTCAAAATGTCATGAATTTGAAGGAAATTCCCCATGTAAGTTGCACATGCTAACTGAAATTAATAACCCCTCCCCCGTATTTGGTATAGTAAATACTGTTCAACAGTATTTTTTACAAGTAGGCAATCAAATTAATAAGATACATGAATTATTAATTTAAATAAACTAATAAATAACCATAAGGCAGCCAATGAAATCTAATTGCTTATTAATATGCATTTTGGTGGATTCCTATTGCATAAATTATATTACTCACTACTACATATCTAATCAACATAATATATTATCTCTATTTTTTGACATTGCTTAAAAATTAGCCCTGTACACTTTAGGTATAATCAATTCATTTCAACATTACAACATTCTCTAGTAAAATAAAAATGTATGATTTTGTACAATTTCATTAGTGCCATGCAGTATGTTGTACTTGACAAGCAATAATAAAGTGATATGAATTATGTAAAATGACTTTTCCGACAAAGGAATGATGTTAAGCAGACCACCTTTTTCTTCTGATTATCCACTATGCCACTTTTTACCCCACTTTGAAATAATAACTTGAAACACGCTAAAGCTAAATTATACTTTATTATGACTTAATGTTACAATTGCATTGCATCTGTGTACTACCTATGTACCTAGGTGCTAGGTATACGAAATACGAGTAGTATCAGGGATTTTATATAACCTCTTAATGAATTAATAAACTATCGTGTTAACAAACACCAATTAATTACTACATTGACTATGTATTCTGTCATCCGATATGTGAAACTAAAAATGCGTGTTTTTGTACAAGATTTACTAAGTATCACGCACCCCTAATTTACAATGTATGGAAATTCATACTCAAATAAATGAATAGAAGATAGCGAGTGACATAATTAATGATCACCTCATTCATCAAGTACGCACCCATGCAATTATTCATTTCGCACTCATTACATATTCATAAGACAAGCAGAAACACAGGTACATAGCTCCATTTTACATGTTATTTGCTGTATTCATTTCTTCCATTTCATTTCATACTGATTCACCACCAGCTCATCTACGCAGCAAAACCATTAATTCAATGTTCATATAATATTACATACCTTATGGTTAAATTGTTATTTGATTTTTTGATTTTATACAGTACTACAGTTCCCCACTGTGAAAAAATTCATTATTATGCAGATCCATGAAGTATACTAGATAAATTATCATTTAAAAATGTCAATACTCACATTCGTGCTTTATCTGTGAAAATTCAAATGACATTTTTCTTCTTCGTAGAAATGTAATACCTATAATATTAGCTGTTAACATTTGTCTTTTATATTTTTTCACATACGCATTACGAATGCTTTATTATTGAATCATTAAAAAAATATTCCATACCTATTCCATTCCATACCTAACTACAAATCATATATTAATAGTATAATGTGTGTTTAAAAATATATTAGTATGAATTAATAAAAGCATATAAAACATTTTATCATATTATAGGGAATATCATACATTTCAATTGTGTAGGAAATTAAAGGTTCCTTCTTCTGTATAATCTTAGTATGAACATTCTTTAAGCTTTTATAATTAATTATTGCATACAAACTTGCATGCGCATCTCATTGCCCCATTTCTTTGCTTAGGATTATGAATTACAGAGATGCGTTATATAATGCATAACGAAAAATAACGAATAGCACCATTTTACTATACAAAACTTTAGTTTGTTTGAGATCAACATGACCCTGGTGTATTCTGTGTATTAGTAATTGCAATGTATAGTTTTCTATATAGTTTCGGGTGCAGTACGAGCTAAACGAAAATATGAATATAACGTCGTGACTGGTGAGTGACACGAGTGGCGTGCCTTAACACATTTCAATTTCATCTTCATTTCGAGTAACTCTCTCTACATACTACATACGCATATAGTTAACCTTAGAGCCTTAGTGTGCTAAGACGACTCATTATGTATTTAATTTGTAATTCCACTTTACATAACAGGTTTCCTTTTCCTATTTATTACATTAATCTGTCCAGCAGGTATGTAAGTGAAGATTATACACAGATTGCTACTCCTACTACACAAACATCTTTTAGTTGTATGTACTTGATGTTCAAATGTTCATTGTTCATCTTCATTGTTTTATTCCTCATCTTCGTGTAAAATAGGACATCCCTAAATTGTATCAAGAGTAAAGTCCTTCTACTTTTTTAAAAATTGTTTTTGTTAGTGGATGCACGCACACAAATAATAACTAAAACGAAATAAATGTCTTATCTTTAAATGAGGCATACCTGACACTTAAAATTTTGCATATTTAAATACTTTTGACAATCTTGCCATACAAAAGTCATAAATAATCTCGAAACGCCATAAATAAACATACACACATATAAAGAGTGTTATTTATTTAATTTCAAATTGTAATGATGGTTCTGTGTGCAATGTCCAATTAGGGGACATACATTTATTACAGCAACATTTTCCCCATTTTTGGTCCCCAACTTCCAGTTGACTTAAATTAATTTCCACCAACTATTACTATCAAAGAGATTAGTTTACTAAAATTCCTAAAATTTATAAAAGCTAAAAAAATTGCGATTTGCAAATTTTCGCAAATAAATTGTTAATTGGCGAAACTAAAATCAACTAAACTCTTTGAATTTAAAAATTGCTCGTTTACAACATAAGGAACTAATAGCAGTTCATTTCCTTTAGTATTAGTGCTGAAATATTAACATTAAAGTTTAATAAAAGACAAAGCTAATGGCTACTACACAATGAAAAATAAAGCAACTATGCTCGATCGCAATGAAATTAATGAATCATTCTTAATAAAGTAACCCACATGTTTTTTATATTTAATTTGCATAACCTAGGAGCAAAATACATGCCCCTCACTCAAAATGCATTTGGTATATGAACTACAGATTTAATTAACATCCTCCACATTTACCTTATGTAACTGTCAAGTACTAAATAAAATGCAGTTAGCATTGATTCATACTAATAACTAATTAGTTAGCAACTGTCCAGTTGCATAAAATATATTTTAATATTTCAGATCATATAATTTGATGTAGGAATAATTTTCTCAAGTTACAGAACGAATTGAATTCATGTTCCTTCTTCAGGGATGTTTAATCTTAATTTTTGTTTTAAATAATTCATACCTACAAAGTTTTAATTTAGAGAAGAGTTTGTTTCTCTAATGAGAAATTAAGTATCAGACACCATGAACTATTTTGCTTGAATATATTATTTGTGTTCATCTTCAAGGCGTACGACTATTATTCATGTGCATATGTACTATGCGTTTAAATGCAAATTAAGAAAGATTTATGAATTGAAAATACTCGACTGCAATTTCATTGTATTATACTACAAAGAGTACAGCTACAATACAAAATGATATTTTGGTAGAAGGACCTCCACATTTATTGGCATTTTTACAAGAGCCATCCCATGCGTGTGATTCAGTCGAAGAGTGGAATCGCCGACAGTTTGTTTTGGTTGTTTATTTACAAACAGTTATCAATTGGAGATACACGCAGATAACTGACAGTACTCATCATGAGATTTTTGTTGGTGAGTTGCCCAATTAAATATTAAAAATTATTAAAACCTATTTTTTAATTTAGTCACCTATTTAGCAGAACATGCGTAAATAATTTTTCACATTTTTTTACTTCTCATGCAAATAATAAATAATTTTGAACCATGATAAAAATACAAAATATTAACTTTTTATTTGATTGAGAAGCAATTAAAGTACAACCAATTAATTGATTTTGTGTTTCAAAAATCAATACATTGATATTTTATCAGTATAATGTATTTTACTCTAAAAAACGTATTGGCATAAGTCAGCAACACTTCAAATAATTTATTAGAAAAAGATATTTTTTAGAATATACTGCGAATTAAAAACTGTAAAACTGACTAAAATCATTTTATGCATTTGTTATTATTTTCAGGTTATTTCCTGTTTTGTGGGATTTGCATCTGCGGGTGTTGGCAAATGGACTCCTGAAATTGAGCTGGAGGCTCTGAAGATCTACAAAGATATTTGTGGAAAGGGCGACAAAGGAAATGTGGGTGATACTGCCGTGTTTTGCAAAAAGCCAGTTGATGCTCCAGTAAAAATCAGTCGTACTCACACAGTTACAGTAAAGGGCCCTGAGTCTTCATCCAAGCAAATTATTTTCGTTCGTCCTCAGTCCAGTTTGTACAAACATACCGTTGTTCTCAAGGGCACCACGGAAAACAAACAGAACACAACGATTGTCGTTCTACCCTCAAAGGATAAGCACGAAATTGACATCAAGGACAATAGAAAAACAACTTCAAAGGCAGAAAAACCACATTTGTATTATTTGAATTCAGATCCAGAGGGTGCAAATGAATCAGAGGCTGCTGCAGACTCAGATGCCAATAAACCAAACAAACCTCCTCCACCTTCTTCGGGTTCAGAAAATAGCCCTGACAATGCTCCTCCACCTGGGGACGGGGGATATGTGTATAAACGTCCCTCTAAATCATTTATTCCTCCGTCTGAAACTAATAGTGATCCCAGAGTGCCTCAAGCAAGAACAGCTCGTCACACGGGTGTTGGAACACAAAAATCTCCTGCAGTCATCTATGTCTTTCCTTCATACACAGCAACCAGAAATCAAGGAATCGTACCACGAAAATTGTTGTGAACAATTACTAAATGATATTTAAAAAAATGTACTCTCTATTTTATAATAATGCATAGATCAATAACCAATAGAACAATAAAACAGTTTTATTTTTAATTAAATAAACGCATGTATCAATTTTTATTCTTGCTACCTTCATATAACAAAGATATAAAGGCTTACAATTAGTCGCATTTTACTTTAGATTTTTCTTAGCAATCCGATTAATGTGTAATTCTAAGGCTTAGCTACAATTTTTACAGTATGTACAACACCAATATTTATGGAAAAATGGTCATTCGTTTAGTTTCTTACGAAATATAATCAAAAATCGAAGTTATACCTATTAATGAATGAGGCACAGACACAATAATATCAAATGTACGTTGAAATTGTTTTGTCGAAATGACAATGAAATTTTCGTACATTTTTATTTTTCCCTTACACATGTACGGTCACACTGATAATGCGCAAAAATAAACATTATTTTTCGTTTAGCAGAAACAATAATTTCTTACTCAGAAAATACACGGTAACCTTGAAACTTGTCTTTTTGGCATATTAAGCGTGTCACAGCTGAAATGTAATCAACACTTCCAGATGATAATGACAATTAGGTATCAGAGGATTTCTCATTTTACAACTACCTGAATTACACAAGCGTTGACAAGGAGCATGACAAGTTTGTCGTGTTAACAAAATTGTGGTTTCGTGACACGACAAAACGACATGTCCAAAAAAGATGACATTCATGTTTTGACACTGATTTACTCAACTGTGCGTTCTTGATTTCAATTTCATTACTTTCAATTCAAATCAGTATACCTATAGACAAAGTCTCAAGTCAATAAATTCTTACTCGTGAAAAGGATTTTTTGCACATTTGTATGATGATGTAAAACCAGCATGCCATTTCATCGCTGAATCAAGGCAGTTTACAACATTATAGGTACTTTATTGTGAACTTCCAGTATATTTGGTAAACCAGTTATAAATTCCCGTAACAAAAAGCACAAGAATAAAAATAAAACTCAGAAATAGGTATTCAACTTCCAGAGATAATAAAGTCAGTGCCTATACACATGGCATGCAATAAAATCTGTCAAAACAAAAGAATATTTAACAGACAAAAAGTGGAAATATGACTTTTGAGTAATAATGTGCAAATAAAATAGAGATTACTATATTCTATTACGGCTATAGATTTCCATGTGTAATCAAATCATCATCACATTACCATAATGATCCCAATTACCATTCAATTTTAATAGCATTTCCACGATTCCTCATCCAACGTGCAATTGTATGTTTATTGAACAAGGATTATGAAAGTTATGAAGAAGATTCTTATGGGGAATCATTTTAATGACAATTGCATTACTTTTCTTAAATTATTCACAAAATAAGAAGTAACGACCCATTGTAACATCGCATTTATTTTGATTACTTGTATGACCCCTGCATTGTATAACATAACCGATAAATAATGCAATTACAAATGCATTGCTTTGCATTTTGTACTCCAACTCAGCCGTGGGGGTGTAATTTTAGACGTGATGTGATAATGATATAATCAAATCACTAATCACGTAATCACACACATTCAATCAAACATTGCAAGCAGCATACAAAATTAAAATATCTACCGAATATATTAATTGATTGTTTTCTTTACAACTGCGATCTTGCAGAGGCTTCACCTAACTTTTATCTAAGGATCTATGGAAAATATAGAAAAAAGTTACCTGAACCGACATACAATTTTGCAGGCGATTAAAAATCTAAGGAAATGAATTTCGGATTTGAGATTTTTTAAATGAATTATTTCATACCGAGTAATGCCTATATTTGTATATAAGATATAATATATTTTTATTGTTAGACATTGGTAATTGGTAATACAAAAGGAACCTCAAAGAAGAAAATATGATTGCAAAACTTTTATGTACACTCACAATAACAGCGTGACAACAAATTTTATTAGTTTGCTTGAGGACCCCAGATATTCCTGTTCTATTAGCATATGAATTACACAGTGAAATCATACTTGTCACTGTGCCATTGTGTGGCATTAGTTTATGATGACATTACGTCAAACAGTTACAAACAAAGTATAATAATCTAACATATTTTACATGTATAGGTACTAAATATGTAGGTAGTTTTATATAAATACCTAATAGGTATGACATAATCATATTTCTAGGTATACACCGAATATCCTTAAATACATAAACACTTATGCCCAAATAAATACAAGAATTTATAAACGAACGAAATGGAATTATAGAATAAATGATCACACGCTCTAAGCACATTAAATTTCGAATGCACAATGATCATTATCTCTCACCGTGAATTACCTCAGCATTTTTGAGAATTGTATTTAGGTATTGTACATATATTGTAGTAGTAGTGATGAGACTTGAGACGAATGTTTATATTCTGTACACAAAGAGAGTGCACGTTTGTACTACTAACCTAGAGTTTTAACCGTATGTTTAAATGCCTACTTAAATACATGGTGCATTCTTTTGATTACTACCTATAACGATATGAATAAAGTTGTAGTGCACCTACCTAACCTAATGTTATGTATAATGTAATTTGCTACAGTCACCTACTTACCTACCTGTAGTTTGTGGTTTGGTTGAACACCTTGAATACATCTTCAACAACAATGTGTATAATAATAAAATATGTTGTTATGTAATGAAGCTCATACGTCGTGACTGGTAGCTGCAAAGCAAGTTAGTTCAAAGGTTGAACAAAGAAAATAGCTAACCAAATTTCATTAACACTCATTTTTATTGTTTTGCCAATAGGTATAGAAAATTAACTATGTTCTAGGATAGTCCACACACAAACAGCTAATCAATCATATAGCAAAGACCCACAAAAAATTGGTAATAACATATACAATTATATTGCATATTATATTATAACCTTACATACAGTATATAGGGTCTTCAAGATAATAAGATATTAAGCGTTGGAAGATTTGAGTTACTTTAAAATTATCATCGAAAATTTGTTCTGATTAGAACTATAAGATAAGAAATCTCCACATGATCAGTACTTTAGATAATTTTTAATGTTTTGTTGGCACCTACTAAGATACAGAATAAATTATTAAGTTAAGAATAAGTCAGCCTGCATTACAAAATATCGGAGATCTGGACCAATATTACTTAGGAGCCTAATAAAAATCGATCTTGATGATGTAGGTAATACCGTAATTCACGCAATACCAGCCCTGGGGTTCTAAGATAAATGTGTTTATTTAAAAGATGAGGGTTGTGAATGGAATGTACATGTAATAGATATAATGGGCAGTTTTAAAATTTTCAACACAACATTTGAAAGAAACTCTACCAATTTTTCGACATTTTTAAATATATACGTACATTTATTGTTAACTTAATGATAGGAATGACATAAGCAAGATACAAGTTGTCAAATAAAATAAATTTGGATATGTGTGTAACTATCAACACTTGTATGTGTGAAAACTTGATCTTTTCTATTGCTTAAAAAGTATAGGTACATGAATATATATAAAAGAGACAGTATTGTTTAGCATGTGTCATGCTTGTACTTGTAGTAAGTTTATTGATAATATTGAAATTACGATTGGTTCCACTACTATACAGATACATTGGAATATAAGTTATGTGTACAGGCACAATGAGGTTACATGAGAAAGTGAAGATGAGCAGTGATTACTGATTATAGTTAGAATTTAAATAATATAGACTTGAAATGCCGATTGTTATGCCTGATGTTAATTTGCAGTTTGCAATGTTTGATAATACTAGCTGCTTATTAGCACAACGGATACGTGATGTTGATTTTTATTGCTATCTCTGATGATGTGTCTATAATGTTTACTTATCTATTGACACATTATTATTGTGCCACTGTGTTACTGTTGACATAATATAAAGGCAAAATATTGAAATAGAATTATTTTGCACCATATTGTAATTGTAGCGATAAGTAATTCAAATTTTGTACTAAAATTAGTCATTTAAATATTTAAGCAAATGTGCATGCCAATTTTAGTTGATTTTAGGAATGAATCTAATAGAACTTATAGAACTTGTATATTTTGTGGCGTGGCATATTTTATTAATGGAGTGATGAACTTTGGTTAGAATTATTTCTCATTATATTTTAATTGTAGCGACAATTAATTGAAATTTTATACCAAAATTAGACATTTAAATATTTAAACAACTGTGTATGCCAATTTTACATGATTTGATAAATGAATCTTAAAAAAACATTTATATTTTCTGTCAAAGAGGGACGCACGGAATACATTGGAATTTTGTTGACCCACAAAACTCTCCAAACTTTAATATGTGATTGGTGCACGCTTCCTGGCCTAGTTTGAGTAGGGAAGGAAGACCCGATGACCCCCAGGTCACCCAGTTCTATAGGGTCAAAGTTTG
>JAQFYB010005236.1:0-14487 GCA_034694085.1 Pogonognathellus longicornis | reverse complement strand
CCTCGGTGTTGCAAATTGAAATTATGCTAACTATTAAGAGCAAGTGAGTGCCAAAGGCATTACTAAAGGTTGTGCAGGAGTATTTGCTTTCTTATTGTGTAAAACACGCAGTCTAGATGCTTAGACTTTATTATTGTACCTATGTATCTGTATATATTAAAGGTATAACTGTCTCTATGAATTTTGAGTTGCTCCTTTGGTTTCTTACATTGTAGTGGACTGATTTATACATAGCTACAGGTATAGGATTGTATTTAGTAGGTAGGTTAGGCAGGTATAAGTATTATTGCTGCAATGAAAAATGAATGCAGGTGAGAAGATATGAATAAAGAGAAGAGCAAGTGACTTGATAAGACAAGCAGCTATTTGTATTTGATTTGAAATTCTTAATGTCATCATCATCACCTCATTCTTTGTCGCAGCTATAGTACACTACAGATACACTCGAAATATTCGTTCTTGGTTTGGTTTTGCTTGGCTTGGCAATTTAAATTATTTCTCACTCACTCACTACACTGGCTCAGAGTCACAGTGTCTAGTGTAGTGTACTAATGCAATCGGGCTATTTTTAAAGACACGACTGAAATGATTAGCATTTAATTTGAGTCTTATCTTTTCTTTTCTGTTTTGCATGTAATGTATATAAGTGGTTCGACCTCGTGCGTATTATTAGTTAACGAAAATCAGCTGAAGTGAGTGTAAGTGTACAAGTATGATTATAAACTTGTAATGTATTCATCATTCATTCACCAACATCATGTAGATTACATTATATTTCTTTTTACTATAAAGTAAAGAGTATTGTCTCTCTGTTAATGCTGGTATGACTCTTACTCACTGTATTATTGCTCTATTACTATTTACTAAATATTATACGTAGGTATGTATACATCTTGCAAAAAAAAGTTTACTATGTAGCATTTATTTTTCTTTCTTTGAAATGTTTCATTGAATAGTAGAGTGGACACATCACACAGAAAAGAAAAGACTGTGTACAAGAACAAGATAGCAAAGAGAAACTTTACGTTGACTTAACTATTTAGTGAGTTGTGTTGTATATACTAGTAGTAGATGAATGTATGTACACTCGTACTACACTTTACACAAAGATAATAGTGACTGACTGAAGTGTAATGCATTGCATGCAAGAAAGGATACATACACTCAAATTCAAAAGCAATCTTCATTTTCTTAGATATATACAATAAGTAGTATGCATGTTAGTCTCTGTAGTATAAGTATTTCTTACTATTTCACAATAGAAATAATATATTATATTATTCTTTATTTCCAAGTAGAAGTTGTTCTAGGAGATAATAATTCAATTCACTGTCATGTGAGGATGAAGCTCTATCTGTATAGGAATAAGTATTACACTATGTATGTGCGAATTCTTATCATTTCTGCCTTTGCTTATTAGCCATTAACCCCAGGAGCATTTGTGAAAAAAAATTATGTCTTTTGGCGAATTTGGAAATCTAACTACGAGACATACAAGTAAATTAGTAGAATGCTTACATTACACTGGCACAATTACTACGAATGGACTTATTTGTACGTATATACCTATTCAACACACATAAAACATGTAAAAAATGGCTAATAATGCCAGAAAAAGTTTATTACATTTTTCAAAATAATCAAACACAAGCATGAATGAGTGAATGAGTTAAAAGAATACTTAGTTAGCAAGAGAAGGGATACAAGTTCTTTCTGTCTACACACACTCACACAATGTTGCCGTAGAAAAATACACTATTGTAGAAAAATGAAACAAATTACGTATAAAAAATATTACACACATAGTAGTACACCTAATAAGAAAGGCGAGACAGGGCAAAGGCATTGAATGTTAAAGAGGAAGACGAAAACGCTATATACGAGACACTAATAAGAAAACAAGTGAAATCCCATCGCATCCGTTTACTGCCATTTCTTTTGATAGTAGCAAAATACAAGTAGTATGTTTATACAAGTACACTTAGTACACTTATATTTTCCATTGCATTATACATTACATTATATACACACTGCATTGCAAATCCTATACTTACATGCACACACAAACACATACATACCACCTGGCTCCTGTTGCCGTGTGGTGTGCTAACAACGAGTCATTTCCCTATCAGTATCATTCTATGTAATTGTAAACAGTTTAACTTAAACACAGTGCACAAGACACTTGACTCGACTTGACTTGAGACTCGTCTTCTTTGCATTGTATATTTGTATTCCCTGCGTGGTTATGATTGTGTGGGCATCGCATCCAAACAGGCTGCTGTTTATTAGAATTGTGTTGTTCTGTATGTGTGTGAGTGTTTGTGTGTGTGACTGTCTCGTCCGTCCTGTCATAAGCAAAGTCAACTAACCTGTTGTTTCCATAATAATACTACATGCTAAACTACCCATATAGCATGCACATTTACTTACACTATTAAATACTATTAAATACTGTCTTTGTAGCATGTATCAAATCCTACTGTTATGTTGTTGCGTTTCGTTGTTTTTTGTATGAATTTATTGTTGTACGGAACTGTTGTACGCACTTTGTAGTTTAGTGATGTATTTTTGTGGCAAAGGAATTAGCAAAACAAAGTAAGAATTCAAGTATGTAACATAGTAAGTGTGAGTTTAAACTTTAAAGGATTCTACTAGGAGTTTAAATGCAGTAGAATTTTCTGTTACACTTATTGTGTGTTCAGAAAAAGAGTGAAGTAAGTAACACGGACAATAATGCACAGAGAGCTCCAATCAACCAGTATCATGATTCTGAGTTAAACTAAAATCAAGTAAAGTACACTCTACGATAAATGTTCGTACTAAAGGAAACTTTCCGACGAGAAATCCACACACATTACGGATTACGGTACTAGCCCTTATCATCCTATGCACTCAAGTTATGTTGTTTACGTGATGCATCGCTCTTTTAGGCATCTCTCTCTATTTCTCTCCCCGTTTTATCCTGTACACTCTGTAGACTCATCATCATTGCATTGCGTCGTCATACTTCTTTACTTGCTATACATTGTACATGCTATATATACACGGACTTCATTTCAACCCAAACTCTATCTCATCGGCAACAAAAGATTACTTTTCCATGTTACATAGTGTGTTTCTTATAAAACTGCCGTGGTCGAATCGTCTCTCTCAGTCGTTTGTTGTGTATAATGCTGTATTATATTTACTAGTACCTAGACTATGACCGATATCAGCAATAGTCAAATGATTAGCTTAAGAAAAGCATCATTGCGCACACCTAGGTATATACTTATTGTTAGTGTTATGCACTAGAAGAGTTAAGTCAAAGAGTTGGTTAGTGCAATATTAGAAAAGAGAGCTTTTGTAGCTATTGTATAGTGTTAGTGTTGTGTGTATAGAAAATGTGGAGACGAGTACTTTTTCTCATTTTGTGTATCAACTTGCCGCGCGGTCGTCGAGAACTATTTATGTGTAATTGTTCTTGTCGTGTACTGTTCTGTTCTTGGTTGTTCAACCTGATTGCTATTGCAATATATAAGTCCACCTGTTTTAACTCAATTGTTATTATCGGATTTCTTAATGCGCCATATAATCCTGCACAGAAAACTAGACCTAGAGAACTTGCACTCATATAGTAGTAGTATACAGTAGTAGTAGTATAAGTACTTGAAGAGCACATTCATTTGTTCTATCATAGTATCTCGATTTCTATAATATTTCGTTAAGGTTTGCTCACTCAGACAGCTTCATAAAATAATATGTGAAAAACTCTTGTGTGTTTCATCCAAAAGAGAAAATTCCGAATTAAAGCCTGTAATAATTCTGTCAGCGCCTCTTGCTGTGCTGCTAACGGTACCCGTATGGAGCAAAACCACACCGCATGTACATTACTACACTCTTATACAGTACTTTCATCATATAAATAAGATATTACATACCTACTCTACCTACAACAATGCAAGTGCATTAAACTGTACAATACTAAACATTCACAGATGTTCTGCTACAGTTCATGAGAAAGAAATCCAACATTGAAACTGAACTGACCCTTCCTTTTGTCCTGCCCTGGTAATAGCATACAAAAATGTATACAAAACACAGATCACGCAACACACTACATACACATATATGTACATTACTAAATACTAGTATTATACACTAAAAAAAACATAAAAATACTTTCGTATTAGGTAGTACTTGGCTAGATGCATACTTATATAGTACTAGAATTTAAATGAGCATTCCTCTCAATACTTACAATATACTGTGTGACCAAATTTAGAATTTCTAGGACAAGGCTCATTGCAATTAAATGCATGCATTCCCTATATATGTCTAACCTTTGGTTTGTTCAGACATCAGAGTTCAGACGAATGCATTGTATTTATTACAAGCATATAATTACACTAGTGCCACAGTTAATTAAGCAAATGAAATGACACATATATTATCGGTCAGATTCATCAAATACACGTGCATAGCTTAAAGTATGTATTAAATTAAGTCGATGCGTTCATAATATTAACCATACAGGATGTTTTCAGATTGTTGTAAGCTTCTTGTTAGAAAAGGTAACTTTTTAAGTTTCTTATTGTTCAATTGAACGTATATATACAGCTGTAATGTAATAGGTACAAAATTTTAATAATACAATACAGTAATGACCATTATAGGTTAAATTACCGTCAAGTGCTAAGTATGATGATGATAATGAACAAAATGAAGCGTGCTTTTCCTCGATATTTTTCTGCAACTATTGTTTACTTTGCTAACAAAGTGTTTGAGTGTGTAGGAGTTTAATGTCTAAGGGAAATGTGAAACCCCAAAGAGAGAAAAGACACTGCAGAGTTCTTTTTAGTAATTTCATATACTACACACACACGTACACATGGCTTTAGTAGTTAAATACTTGTTAGGGATGCGATATAGCATGTCATCAATTTCCCAAATGACAATTAAGGTCTCTCCTTCATGTTGCTCATGCTAAGCAACAATAAGCAAAGAAGTTACTCTGTGACTGTGTTCTGTGGTTTTAGGTGCTGGGTTTTATTCTGTTGTGTTGTATTTCCTCATTATTGTCATGCTATTAGACATTATACATTCCTCATGTCTCAGTTCTCTCTTTCTCATCTCTCAATGTATTATTGTATTGTCCATTGTGTCTAAAGTGTACACAATGGTAATTACGATAATATCCCAATAAGTACAAGTCAAATCCATCAGTTCTAAACAATCCAACTTAATCCATATAAGTCGTGTATAGTATGTAAGGAGTAATAACACAAATATCTAAGGTTATGTTATGCTGTGTATTATCCATCGTATTTGTATTAGTATCTCTCTCAGTAAGATGATATCCTGATATTATTTTCTTGTTGTTCAGCATCCTCTTTTAAAGAATATAACTAGACCAGCAAGTGTATTACAATAACAGTCCTTGTTTCGTACTGATTATGCATGCACTCTTTATACCTATGACGATATTCTTATTACTATTATTAGAGTCTGGAATACCTATGTAAGATTTATTTTGTAGATACTCGTTGAACTTGGCAATTTGGTCAATGAGGTTTGCCTTAGACACAGACACAGAGAGAGGTCTTTAGTAGGTAATGCTAGTTATATAGTGTGCAAATATGTATTTATATTTACTTGTATAAAATCAGAACTGATTTGCCAATTGATGATCATTGATTATTCCATTGTGTATGTATATGTAGTCTAGTGAATGGTTGTATTTGAAATGAATGGGTAATGCATGGGTGTTTATGCATGTACAATGTACATGCATCACAATTTACAGATACCTACCTATAAAGTATAGTATATTAAAACACCCCGGGGCATCAACTGTTATTCTTCTCCATTGAATTTTTCCTTGTTTGTATTCCTTCTGAAGGTTTCATTTGCTTTATCAAATCAGCTAATAAGATACGACTTACATATTGACCCAGAACCTCCAGCCATGTTTTTACGTTTCTCTCTACCTAACTGGCTTAACTTACATTTTATACACAGACACACACACGAGATCATATACATACATAATACTATGTAGTTATCCTATGTATGTATCTTTATGTAAAAGTATGTACACGTTATACAGATAGATACTACGTGTTGCTAATCAAATCAGCGTATTGCCTTAAGATCTAAACGAGACAATGCGGATTCCAGTGTGTTTTGTTTTGCTTGGCTCTCAACAACGGTAGACTGACGGGCCAGGCCTCTGCGAGATGAACTTGCTTGCGTTCTAATGTTCCTTGGCTAATATTATGTATACACCTTCTCTAATGGCTATATCCTTGTAATATGTGTCTATCTGTCTGTATGGAGTATTGCATTTCGCTTATTATCACCAGGATTAAATTGTAAATTGCATTAGGCCTACAGCAATATGAGTCTGTGAATATTACACTATCTCTACTACGAAAGTCTGCTCACTCACTTAGTCTCTCTCTCTCTATCGCTCTATAGTAATACCGAGATGATCATGACGATGAAAAACAAAAGAAAACAAAACACGTTCTGTATATATTTTCTATAGCTTTGCCTTTTTCATTCACTAAGGAACTACAGAACAGATTCACCTATATACTACGTAGGTATTAAAACATTATGTATGTCCATATACAAGTGTGCATGTTTTAATAAAACTCGTCGTACTTACCTGTCCTGTCTTTTATTATTGTCTGGTCTGGTCTGCATGTTCTTTTCGTAAAAATCATTTACGTGGAACGTTTAGCAGTAATACTAGTATTAGTAATAGTGGTTAAGTTTTAGTTTCTTTGTTTCGGTACAAAGTGCCAGAGATATTTGTATATATTTTGTGTGTACAAATTGTAGAGGATTTGTACAGTGTACATAGGAGTATATACTAGATAGATAGGATTTACGTGGTTGACGTATTGTATTATGCATGTCTGAACTATATGAAGGTTTAATGCACATTTCAAAACATTAACTGAGTGTGCTATACCCACTCACACGGCTCAAAGTATGCAGCAAGTGCTTTGAGAGTTTATACAGGACGGTTATATGTACGTATATTCTGCATGAGTTCAGCTGAGTCAAGAAAGATCATAAATACAAACAAAACCATACCTTGGGCTATGATTTACCATATTCATGCTACTCTAATGGAATCTTTCTAATAGGCATGCAAAATAAAGGAGGAGGACAAATGATGCAATTAATTAGCAGGGTTTAACCTCAATTTCAAGAAGTCGATGCTCATTCTGCCGTGGGGGCTCAATCTTTAAGTGATTTGTTTTGTCAAGAACCATGCACACTGTGTAGGTACTTAAAGACATTAGAGCCAGACAAAAGCAAGCAGCTTCACAGCTTTTTTCAGCTTTACATTTTCTTCGTTTATACATTGCTTTCTACTATGTGTATGTATACACACTTTATACTAAATCATTAAAAGCGTTAATTCTTTGTACGTTCAATGAATGCAAATTGCTCATCTATTTCATATTTTATCTTCTTTGGTGTCTCTACATTAATAAAAGGTATCAAACAGATTTATTAGATTAGAATTGCTGATACTGCTATCAATTTCCTTCCTGTATGATTTAATTATGTACAGAGTTTAATGTAAGTATATGTATTGCTATATTATTATAGTCAATGGCTGAATTAACTGTGCTTGTACTAATTGTTAGTGCAGTTAAAACAGAGAAAGCAAATTTACTTGTTTATTATTAATTGCCGATTGAAGTGCAATTTTACGATTGCATTGATTCGTTTATTGTACTTGCACGTAGTAGAGTTTAAAACATTAGTACTGTGTAGCAGTAAGTAATTTATGTAGTTCAATTTATTCAGCATTAATGCGCCATATCCTGTAAACAAGTGTAAGTTAAAGCAAAGGAGAATCTATAATGGAGCAATTGAATGAAATCGAGGGAATTAAATGTAGGTCTGGGTTCCGTTGTTTCTCTCTTTTAATTTGAAGTGTGAGTAAGAACACGACTTGCAGCAGTCACTCTCTGGAGGGCTGATACACTTTTAAACCTGCAGCATTTCATGTCGATGAAAAGTGCGTAGAACAACAACTTTATTTTACACACACAGCCTTTGAATTGCTATTCAACACATTTAATTCCTGATGAATCACCTGCGGGACAGGAACTGTTCACAATAAAGCTACAATACACAATACAAGTGAGAATGAGAAGTCATTCGACTGTGACAGACAAACGCAAAATGCATAATAATAACTACCTAGGTATAATAATAATAATAGTACATTGAATAGCTCTAATGCATCCTATATAGCTGTAACACCATGCACACGTACACTACACTGTTTAGCATCAGCTGTAATACAATGAGTCTACACTTAAACACTTAAACTAGTCTATTATACTTAAGTATTTAACTGTTTACTAATATACTAATGTGTGCAGACTGCATTCTTCACACATTCAAACAATGCATATGTGTATTTGTATACACAGAAATAATATAGGTACGTATACAACACGTACGAATTTGTATGTAAAACGTACGTACGTACAGACATTTAAAAACTTTTTAAATTCCAATTGATGCACTATTATATGGACTAGAGCTGTTGCTGGCACGGTAAATGGTAAAACAAAGCTTTATTTGTGTTGAAAATAAACATTGGAACAAAACAGGTTGCACGTTGCATATTTTTCAACTCACATTAGAGTGCGAGTGTTGCATTGCAAAAACTTGGCATATTATATGGCGCAGTGTGAAGCAAAAAGTGTGCATATAATAAGTACTCGTCTCTGAGACATGAATGACAGCAACAATATTATTATTATTATTTAGGAGGGGTAATGTATGTAGGTATATGTAGATAGAGATATAAAGGTGTACATAATTTTAATACAGAAATGAATGTAACAGTTGCAGAAGTGTAATGAATGGGAATAAAGCTAAAGTGGTGTTGTGAGAGCTTGAGGAAATAGCGGAAATGGAAAGGTTGAAGTTGAACAAGACATTCGAACTTTTCTGGGACTTGTGTGAGTGAGTGTGTGAGAATGAGAATTTCGATTGTGATTAGATACTTTTACGCAGCTCAAGTCTAGATAAGAGATCGTTATGAGTTTTCATTCTGATTCTTGGCTGATTGTTCACAGTTTCGTGTGTCGAGTATGTGCAGAGAGAATGGTAGCACAAGCCAGGAAAAAAATGTCGATAATATTCTTTCTTTCTAATTGTGTTGCTCATATACTTAGTTATTATTTCCAAGTGTTTATATTCTTATAACCACTTTTATACGAAAATCACACGTTTGAACCGTTCACGGTAATTGTCACAATCTCCACACACTCACACATACAATGTGTACTCACAAACTATAGATATGAAATATCATACTACAATGTTGTTTTGTTGCCCTGCATATTAATTATATAGCTACCGAATGCATCCAAATAAGAATAATGATACACACACTTACCCGTGTAATAGCAACAGTTGTACTTTTCTACATAACTCAACTAATACGAGTTGACACGCAATTTCTAACACTACTATAACATTTTATGTATGTACAAATGGATTTTCATTGGATAAAGCAATTCGTAGTACTCGTGTAATTTTTATATAACACTATGTACTTGTAAGTACAACTGTTATAAGATTTTCATTTTATCTTGATGTACTTACGAATTGAAGCACAAATGCCATGGGAAATAAGAAAAACTAATTTTTTCTATGTCTTGTGTAGTAATTTCGCTAATGTGCTTACTTACACATTAGTACACTCTACACTACAACACGTAAAATAGTAATGTTATGTATATGTGTGTATGTGTGTGAGAATATGATCTGCTCTGTGACAATCATCTTTGATTCTTCAAGCTCTCCATGTGGTTGCATTTACGGTGATTATCATACTATGGAAATTTATAGGATTTTGCATTAGCAAACGACGTCCTAAGGCTATCTTTATCTTTAGCTATGTAGTACTATAGTGCACTTAATTCCATACTTGAGACGAGAATAATAACAATAAGCCTCGTCAGACTACAATGTACTGATTGTTGTTGTAAAAATGTTAAGCTGCATTTTCCAACTGTACAACAACTACTTTATACAATTTTAGAGAGTTAAAGAGTATCAAGTGCTGCTGTTAATAGGTGCATTACATTTTACCATTACATTATACACAGTGAATTGTGCACAGGAATCCTAGTAATGGGCTCCATTGTACTTAATGTACGTTGGTTCAGAGTTTCTTTAGTTAATCGCAGAGAACACCTTGATAAAGAAGAAAAGAGCTGTTGAGCCGAGTCGTTTGAGAATGTATTTATTTGTACCCGGAAAGATTGAGTGGTCAACAACAGATTGGCTTTCATGCACAAGCAGACCACATTCGAAGAATTTAATCCACTCGTTCAACACTCAACTAGTAGTAGCCGTGTGGTGGTGTGTATAACTCCCTACCACATAAAACTACACCTGTGTGATGATTAGCTGTACAATATATTATCGTCTTATACACCTGTGTGTATGTGTGTGTGAATACCAACATGAAATTATTCACTGTGCCTGTTAATTCGTATCAGGTAGTACAATGTATGCATATATATGCACGGATGCAGATAAAATGTATTAACATATTCGAGCAAGGCGGTGATGACGTAGTGTTAATGTTATTGTTACGAGAATAAAAGGCACAGAGTCTGATATAGGTTAAAGAGAAGAGTGAGTTGTTTCTAAAGTAGTAAATTAACTCGAGAAAACACATGAATGGAAGAATTATTGCGAAAAGGATGAGATGACTCGGACCGAACCACAGAGTCTAGTCTAACCAAACCAGTAACAATCCAATGACTGTATAAAAATCTATAACTCCATATACCGATGCACATGCAATACTTACAATAATAATAATAAATTCTTCTATACACCAGAGAGTAACCTAATGCCAAAGTCTGTGTATTGTATTGTATGTATGTACGTGTATCCGTACTTACTCTACATACCGTAATACATCCCTTACACAATTACCTGGCTCTGGGTATGCATACAATACCTGTAGATATTCATTATAAAACATATTTCTAATGAGGAGATTCATGTTGTTTTATCTTTCTCCGGTTTTTATTTCACTGCTATATTTTATAGATGAGCTACAGATATGTGTAGTGTGTACGTAACGAATAAAATACATGGGTTAATTCCGCAAGGGCAATTTATACTAGTAATAAGCAGTAGGTACCTACTGGTACTTGTAAAATAGATAAATCGTTGTTGGTATGATGTGGTGTGGGGTGCAGTGTGAATAATGAAGTTACTACAACTAATATGTTGCGCATCTCTTGCCTTTAGCACGTAAGACGTAACCTACCTACTACGCAACACAAATCAGCATAACAAAACGCATGAAATAACGGAACGGTGAAGAACCAGAATCAGAACCAAGTCGAGTGGACAACTCTCGAATGATTTTTGGACGTGAAGGAGCAATAAGTCAAGAACTCATTGTATTAAAGATATAGCAGACTTATACTTATGCCTCTCGAGAGTACCAACAAACAAAGCCCGTCCAACTTACTTTTAAAAGTCAGTCACTCAGGGCAAATCCAAGTTAATAAAGAAAGCCAAGTCATTCAAACAGTCGGTCGGGATTCTTTCTTTCTTTATGTGTTTGTACACACTGACCCAGAGTTAAATACTTGTACAACGAAACAACGAACCCAGTTCATCATCTACATAGGTCCAGTCCAAACCCAACCAGACAACCATACTATATAACCATATTTGATACTTTTACATACACACATACATCCATTTAGTTAACTATTAGCTTTAAACAAGAATATCTTTGTATTACAAAAGAAAAAACGGGAAACACGCAACAAAAAAGGGCTCTTTATTTTATAGCTCTTCTAAACTCTAATAAGAAGTCATCATCAACCCTTTTCTACTTATTCTGTGTGTATTACTTACTCAGTCTTTTGCTATAAGTACACGTGGTGTATAATACACATGAATATATTGTACACATCACAGAGCCTCATAACACAACAGATGATCTATGAAAGAGTCTTTATTGCATATTACATTACATTACACGTAATCAATCTTGTGGGCACATCATCATGAGAATCACATAAAATCCTTTAAAGCATTATGTACTAATATGACATCACCCTAGGAAAAATCTCAACTGGATTTTGCTAGCATACATAACACATTACATTACACACTCACAGACATATTTACATATAATACACACAAACTACTTAATACATTACATCCAAACGTTTAACTTCTTATATCATTTTTAGTTGGAGCTTTGCCATTTTCTGTCTGTCTGTCTTGTCTAGATCTGCACATCAGATATCTAGAAAATACTCCTATCATAATACACACCACAATATATCCACCTTTTTCTTCCTAAACAACCCACCACACCAACAATGCAAAATAAAGTTAAACCCAAGCCCAGAGTGCAGTGTACTACTACTGTACTGTACAACATCGACTACTAGTACTGCCATTGTATTGCCTATAAATCTTAATGGACACTCACAACAACATAACACAACACTCTTGTGTATACTACTATGCATTATTTACAATGTAAACTACACATACATACATTAGACATAGATTGCATGCTTTATTAAAGCTTTTAACTGCTACTAGTAGAATCCCTACATAACTCACAGTAAATACAATAGACGAACAGCTTGGTAGAAAAAATCTGCTGAAAGGGCATAGGCTAGACGGACGGACTATCTATTAAGTTATGGGCTAGTAGTATTAAATAAGTAAGTTGAAGAAGAAGTTCTTTAGTTGATTCTGTTGTTGTTATGATGTTGCTACTATGTAGCTTTAAGTAGTATTATTGTTGATGGTAGTTTTTCTAGTAATGTAATATAAAATGTGGGTCACTTTTGCACCTGTACATAAAGGTACATAGTATACACTACTCTAGGTAGTACATAGTGCACATTCACACACACATATGTATGTACACACTTATAATATGTATGCAGTAGTATGCATTCATTTGTTTTGGCCTATAGGCCACAAACAAAGATGGTTAGTTTAATACAGAGATGAAGATTAGGATAAAAAATAATGCAACATCTTTTTGTGTTGGCTGACCTCACGCGTTTAAAGCTCACCTTTAGGCAATCCTAGCCTACATTCAGCATTCCATTCGGAAAGAAGAATTCAACTTGAAAACTCACATTGCACATACACACTATATATGTGTATAAACACATTGCAACTACTTTTAGTAGAGTTACTACCTATACTTTAATACAAGGAGAAGAGAGTCAAAGCTAATAATATGTGTGTACTATGTAAGTATATAGTGTAAAAGTAGTATAGTAAAACCAAATTCGAGTCGATAGAATTACTAGTAATTTACTAAGTTAACTATGTACTAACAAGCGCCAGGCCAGTGGAAACTCCAATCGAGTACACTACATATAATATAGCACCTAATACACAGAAATCATCTTTGAAGCTCATCTTGAGTTATCTTAAGCTTTTTATTACTTAAACTTTACTCCACAAGTACATCCATGAATACTAATTACCTTGAGAGACTGGGACTGTGCGACTCGACCATTATCATTCCTATTCTCGTGTATACTACTTCATCTTTAACTGCAATATGTTCGAGAACATTATAAGAATTACAAGTAAGCACTTCTAGTAATTCTACTAAATTCTTCTAGAGAGGACACATTGCATTACTGGTGCGGAATATTTATGCATGTATGTATACGAGGAGTATGT
Organism: Pogonognathellus longicornis; assembly: GCA_034694085.1. Lineage (NCBI taxonomy): Eukaryota > Metazoa > Arthropoda > Collembola > Entomobryomorpha > Tomoceridae > Pogonognathellus > Pogonognathellus longicornis. The sequence continues at coordinate 750 of JAQFYB010005236.1, read as the reverse complement.
AGCTAGATATGGTATTAGATGTATTTGTATGAGAATGGTGTACTCTCTCCCTGGACTTTAGTAGCTGTAAGTACCTAGTAGTATAGAGATATTTAAAAAATGTTGCTTCATCCAATCCAATCTAAAATACTTGACATAAAACACATTTTAATACTCTTGCTAGTCGCCTCTCTATGTTCTATTCGTGTTCGTGGCTCGCTCCTCACGGCGTAGTTGCATAAAATAAAATAATCCAATACGTTTCCTCGTCAAAAATGCAGAATAAATTACCATTTTCTTTTAACTACCAGGTGGAAGCCCATTTGGTGTTTGAGAGAGTACACAAGGGGTTTACAATGTAGTGGACTAAGAAGTAAGTATTTATTAGTAGTGAGGCTTTTGTATGTGAGGTAATAATGACGATGAGTTATCACTTATTAGCATAATCTCGCAGTCTATAATAAGCTTCGATCTCTGTCCACTAAAACTCTTTTGAGTAAGTCATGTCAAGTGTTTAACAATCCTGCTCGCCACCTTATTTTCTCCTTTCTTCTTGCCACTTACTGTGTACTTCCTCGATAAAATAACTCAGCTGGCACTAATACTCAAGTCTTTAGTCATTCACCAACTCATTCTTCATGATTATGCTATTTACAGGCATTTAACATATTCTTGCCCTGGTGGTGTGTAGTGTCTGACATTGGACCCCTTTTGGTGGCGCATTCGCTCCAGGGTTGTGTAATACGCCAAAAGATAGATAAATTTATTGAG
>JAQFYB010005235.1:0-14487 GCA_034694085.1 Pogonognathellus longicornis | reverse complement strand
AAGGGTTAGGGCTGGGTTGGGTTGGCATGCTCGAGGAGCCAGATAGGGTTGGGCTGGAAAAAGGCGACCCTCTAGACACTCTAGTGGCTAGCTGGATGCTGGAAATTATTTTTGTTTTGCATTTAGTGAGTGCGGTGCAGGTACCTTGTCTCCGTCTGTACAGTGCATTGAAGAAAGTGGCTTTGTTCACTTGAGACAGCATTTTTTATAATACCACATTACAAGACATACTCTTTTGCTTTATTTACAATATCTTTAACCTTAGAATGTGTTTCCCGCAGAGAGGGAGGTGGATATATCCCTCCTTCTCTTCTGTCTCACCTTCAATTTATATCCACATTAAGTTTTCGTGAGCATGTTTGAGACAAGAAAGAAAAAAAAACATTTATCCTTAGGTTGTCAATAAAAAAACTTTTCTCTGTTGCTGTTTATAACGTATGTCACGGCAACGCTGATTCTGCTACTCGACTTCAGTAGTAGGGATGAATTGTAATTTCTTGTTGTTTAAATTGAAGGGGGAGTGTGACATGCGTGTAGGTACAAAACTTTTGAGTTTTGATGCAAGCGTTTTATTTTATTTCCTTGTTGTAATTTTTAGCAAAAACGTGTGAAAAAATCATAAATGTGCTAGATTTGTGTATGCAAATTGAAATTTAGTGAAAATATGATATGCAATAATAATTCAGATTTGTATGTTTATTTAGCTATTTGATTGAAAAAATATTTATGAAGTTGAAAAGTGTTAGTTGAAAAGAGAAAAGATGGGAATTCATGAGGTTTTTGCGTGGATGGATGAAAGGGAAGAGGGATAAATAGATACATAAGGACAGAGGATTTTTGATATCATCGTTGGCAGTTGTGGCTCATCTGTGTATATGTATTTGGCAGATTTGAGTTGACGTGTTCAATTCTTGCGATAGCAGCTTCTCTGCCTACTGTAATACTAATACTGTTCTGGTGTTTTCAACTTTTGTTTATCTCCCATCGAGAAAGCCGGAGTGTATAAATCAGGAGGAGAGAAAGTGGAGCTTATTGGTAAGCACAGCAAAGTGTTTGGTTTCCCTTGCAAGGCAAATCATGTTGCTTTTGCTTCCAGTGGAAGAACCACGACTACAACCATCCAGTTCCAGTAGGTAGTCTGAACACAAAACCTGTTTCACTACAAAAGGCACTTTGATATATTTCTCATATGATAATTCCTCTCGGTTTGGTGGGACTTTATCTTCAGGTTTCGAGTTGATTCCGTTTGGTATTAGGTTTTATGTATGTATATAGCACCGACAAAACTTGCTGTTTCTCTCCAAATCGTTGGATTTCTCTATTTTGGGCCAAGGACGGAAAATGAAGAGAGCTTCGACGTGCATTACACAGACAATGTCGTTCCCGCGTCATTTTCTCCATGATATTTCCAATTTCCGTCCCAATTGCTTCCCAAGATTTATTTTCCTACTTGAGCACGAACAGAACCCATATGGAGAAAGATCTACATGGAGTGTATCTAACAATGGACGTTTGGAAACTGCACATGTACTTTGTACAGTAGGATACTTACACAACATACTGCACTTATTTCAGTAAGTATAACAATTGTGTTACGATGTATGACTTGCCACGTGTTATTTTTCCTACGACAACAAAATCAAAATGAGTAGCAACAATTAAATGTGACAGACCTGTGCATCCCTTCAGCAAAAGATATTTTACTTTTTCTCGGAAAACCAATTGACGTGAAAGCTGCTTTGCTGCGAAGCCTGTCATAATTATTGTATAGCACAAAGGGATAAATACATGACAGGGCAAAATCACGGTGGATGCCGTGGCCCTGGGCCGAATAACATTTTCCTTGGCTTGAATTCCGATTTTCATTTAAAATTATGTTGGGGTTAGGCAGAACAAATGTGAATTCTTCGCGTTAGTCTTTATATTTCTGTTTTGTACAAAACATCACTGCAGGAAAGAAATATACAAAAAATATTAGCGAAGCTTTGTTGCTTGTAATTATGAGAGAATCATAATTAATCTTTTGCGAAAATGTTCCTGTGATTTTTCTGTGGACGTAGCCTGGGATGGTGCACAGGGTGCACGTTTACCCCCCAAAATAGATTATAATGGTCATAAAAATGTAAAAAACCGGCAAAATTTTCGATACATTTTGTTGTGGCTTTGGCCGAAATTGACTTCATTTTTTACGATTATAGACTTATTTTTACCTTAAATTGAGATACACCCCCAAATTTTAGTCCTGGCCACGTGCCTGTTATTTTGAAAATGTACTGAAAGAAAGCAAATAAAAAACACAAGTCTGATTGTAGAATAAGGCAAGCGTAGGCAGTGCATTATTTACACTCGTTGGCTGCGCACTCTTTCTCTCAAGAAAATTGAAATAGGATTTTCTGACGATAAAATTAATACGTTTCGGTTGAATTAAACGTGAGTGAACAGAAAGCGGGTTTGGATTGCTTCTGTATATTTACTAACTGGAGTAGCGTTATTGATTGGGTGTCTACACAATGTAATCTGTAATATTATCGAAAATAAGCGAGGAATTTAGAACGATGGCGTATTCAATGCAAAACTTAAACTTGTTAATTTCGCTTGGTTGGTTTCTCAGATGCTAATTGTCGAATAGTGCCCGTCTATAAAGTCCTTAGTAGTCTTCTTTGCTCTTTCTACCGTTAAATGTTTTGTAATTGAACGCGCTAAGCATTTGACGATATACCGTAGCATATTCTCCACCATTATTCCGAGATTCTCTGAAAATTCATTGTCAGTCAACTCAGAAGTGACTAAAGATAGGATCCAGGTATATCGTGTTATACATTATATCCATATTCCTCCGTTTGTACAAAGCAGTCGCCAATTCTTTTTTCAATGAAAAGTCTGGCTTTCCAACAAGATATCATTATATTTATTTCGAGATGAAGGATATAATCATTTCATGGTTTGCTAACAATTCTGCTTGTCTTCACGTCCTTCGCATCATATCCTTTCTTTCTTTCCTGTTTTCTCAGTAGAAGTATACTTAGGTGGTGAACTGCCGTCAGCGAATTTAAGATGAAACCTTAACAAAAAATATGAACGTCGTCTGTTTGAAGTACTCTTATTACTATTTACAATACTTTTCGCTTTTTTTGTCGATTATGTTTGTAACGAATGATTAAGAACTTCATAGACGCGATTTCATAACTCGTGATTCCATACCAACTTCTTTTTACATGTACATTAGTCGCAGAAAGTAAATTGCGAGACGCTGCTGACATGCAGACTGTATAATTATTTTGCATGAATAGAGAAGAACGAATAGGATTAACTGGAAATGCAAATACAAAAGACGCATCTTGTTTTGTTATTTATTTTCGATATTATAGTGTCGTGAACCAGTACTGATGTATTTTGAACTGATTGTGTTGCACGTCATGTGTCTGTCGCTGCTATACAATGTAATATTGGAGTTTATGTGGTGCTTTTGGCTTTAATCATAAAAAAAGTTAATTTCAAAGAGCAAACCATTCGATCCGTCTAGACTGGAGACATTTTGATGTTTACGACATTCTCTTAAATGTGTATCTATGCTATAACCATCATTTATGAATACTTGTTATTCTTAAGGAATACAATTATAGATTACATCTACGGTGCGTCTAACTATTATTCCCTGCTCTTTTGTAGTCCTCGTTTCACATATGCTACATAAATACACAACAACATCCATTATTGCCACTATATGTCCAGTAGGAGTGGCAGTGGAATAAAGTGGTGTCTAGTCAAAATAACTGGAAAAGTAAAAGTGTTTTTATGAGTCTGTGTGTTCCATTTTCTTCCTTCAGTTGCTATTCTTGTAGCCTTCGACTGGACAAAAACACAGTAGGTTGTAATATGTTTCCGCATTAGACGTCGTTTCACTGAGAAAGTAGGATTTAAACATGATTGAATGCTTGTTTTTATAGTACGAAGCTGCTAGGAAGGTGAACATTAGTATTCGTAGGACCACTTATGTCCTTATAGTTAGTTGCACACTCTCTGCTTTACACTTGACATCCATTTACATTATTTACACTTAAATTAAAACACGTTTGCCACTTGTAGTAAACAAAACTGGGAAACGCTCGGTAAACCGCTGTGCATTCCAACCAACCTATTTTGCAATTGTTTTACTACTGTGTAATATTACAAAAGGTTCTGATCGTGCATCTTCTTTCATTCAAGAGAGTAGGTATGTAATTCTATCATGTCTCGTTCGTGACCTAGATTATTTATAAAGAGCTGAAAATAATGGTATAATGTCTAGGGCTGTGTATCAAGTGAGTGGGTGAACTGGAAATGAATAACCAACACGATTTTTTTGATGTTGTGTGTGCAAGACACATCGTAGCATTTTGAGGATAAATTTGATTATAAATTTTGTATTTTTGCAGGAGCTTCGTCTTTGGAGCGGGGAGACGAGTGTGTCGGTTCGGTACGGGACGGACGCTGAGGAGGAGATGCAGCGTCTGGTGAAACACGCTCACCGTCGAGCCATTGAGAGAGCTTGGGAGGAGGAAAAGCATTACATATCTTTAGGTCTGGATGGGCGACGAGCTTGGACGGAAGAGGAGCGAGAGCAGATTCTGTCTAAAGGCCAAGTTCATGGCTACAGAGCCTCAGACCTGTACAGCATTCACAAATTCCCACAGTTGGCCGATGACCCGAACAACGTCCTCTTTCAAAAAGACTCGAGACGAAAGCGACGGAAAAGCAACAAGCGACACCACGAGCGAAATTTCTCTTCCGGCCCCGCTGCTTCTTCTTCCCTCCTATCGTAATTCATAAATAAACGACTTTTTATCTGTACTAATATTAGTATTCATACATAATAATGATAACTGTAACTGTAAAGGTAGGCTGAAAATACTATACACACCACGACACACAATTAATCCAAGTATTTAATTACTGACTACGAATTCATAAAAACAAAGGCTACGTGGTGGTGTGCATATACGCTACAAAAGGCCCCACAAAAGTACTAGTTTACCTATAAACACAAAATATACAGATTGATGATGTTATAAACCGCAGATCATGTACATGTACATAACTAACTAAAAATCTCTTGATCTATATGTATATTATCCGTAAATACAACAATATATTATACTTACCTGCCTATGATATTATAAATACTATAATAACAATAATTAAACACAACTCCCCTTAGGAGTACATCTTTTACGTTAGTTGGTTAGTTAGTTAATTAGTTAGTCACTGTCAGTACAGTGTTGAAATACTATTTAGTCTGATCGGAAGTAAATAGGAAGAACAATTGCTAGTTACCGTCTCCGCAACAGAGGTACGTTCAAGCTTAAAAATCTGCATTACAATTAAATGCAAGGCTTCAGCCCACTATTAAGACATGGAACCAAGTGTGTGCAAATGCATCAGAGTTTTCTGCATGAAAGTACCTGTTCGTGTGGAGAGTGTGTCTCACTAAAACTAAAACTAAGATGATCTTTATATACAATATAAATTATGATTCTATTTACCTTGATAGAGCCGTTACTTTACAAAGAGAATGCACAAAGATAAATGCATAACCTTAAACTACCAGATACATTGTACTACTATTACATTTACCATGATACATTACTCTATTCTAATTTACATACCTAAATACCTACCTGTCTATATACTTATAGCATTACAATAATAAGTGCTTCAGACGTATATGCAGACTTATTCAACTCGAATACTAATATTCTATAATCATAGCTACAATTCAAAGGAAATGTAGGTTAAAATATAAATTACTACATACATAGTCATTAGTGTAAAGAGGGAGGTGTTGTTGTTGAATGTAGTTGTTGTTGTAGTTGAATGTTGTCATTGTGTCCTGCTGTCCGTGTCCATCTGCGTCTGTGTATAGTAATTAGGACTCTGTCTCTGTGTCATGTCATGTCATGTTGTGTGTGTTCCATGTTGTTTGAAATCCATCTCTACTATTCTCTTATATACACGCGTTGTCTAAATGTAATTTTGTACGTAAATTCTGCATAGGTATACAATATATAATAATTATACCACGGGGGTGTATGTGGGGTACATAGAATCCCTCTCTACCGCTACTAGCTATAATACTATCAGATACTAATATTAACAAACCAAAAGCTATTTAGCCTGAACTAAAAAATAGTAAGTAGACTAATTCTAAGTATTACTGTATAGTTTCGTGAATAGCGTTACTGTAAGAATAAGTTAGCGTTTAGAGAGTTGGGGGAGTTTAAAACTGAGTCGTTGACTCTTTTTATTTATCGGTTAATTATTATTGCGATCTATTCGTTTAAGGTAATAGCAACTCTCCATTTGTCGTCGTCGTCTCTCTTTGTCTCCAATTGAACCTTTGTACTTCTGCCCGTATTCAATTAGTACACAAACAATTAGCCTGTTTTATTTACGTATACCTACTGTTGATTAATTGGTGTATGGACGTGTAAATGTGCAACGGGTACAAATTACAAGCATCACAATATTACATGGCGTTGAGAACCATGCATGGTAATTAGATGTACACCTGTTGTGCATGTGGAGGGAGAATTAATTAGGAAATGTGCGCAGTGGGTTAAAATTTATGGAGAGTGGATGTGGAAATGAATGTTTTGATGCGAATGGAGGAGAAGGAAGTGAAATGTCTGAATTCCGAGATCCAAAGAGGTCGATGTCTTTTCAAAAGGAAGGGACTAGATAGATATTGATATTCTATATAGACGCTCCTGCTGTCTCAAGAAAGCAAAACACGCCATTACAACTACAATTCGAACGTGCGTATTCTTATTCCTATCCAATATTACTTTAATACTGTGTATGTTAACTGAGGTGACAGCACATTTTGAATGTAGCTATCTATAGACGATAATATGAATGTGACAATGTTAGTGGCAGTGACTGTAGTTGAGATGAACAAAATAAATATAGCACTTTTAGTCTGGTGAGGTGTCAAATCAGGAAGCACGGTACAGGCGTACGACTCATACGAGACACACACAGTACAGATACATATAGGTGCGTGCAAATATTATGGATGTGAGAATTGGATGCGATGGCCCTCGCCAGTAGTGTTATATCCGTTGAGTGTCAATCTCTTATCAATAGAAGGCTTGTGGCTTCAACACCTGAATTGAATACCTACTAAAGAGCTAGTCAGGCAGAAGTAGGTAATGATGTTCTATTGTGAAAAGTTGACTAGGCGGAATATTAAACTGAATTGGGAGTCTGGTCCTTGAGTTGGTTGGGTTAGGAAGATCAAAAGCCATAAGTAAAATACAATTCATGTTGGAAGTCTCCTTCTTCGCTCTCGTCACTCATTTCTGCTTTTATGACCAAGTGAAGGTTTTGTCCATTCTTTAATAATAATCTCACAGAAATTGGATCTGCATGTGACCAGCTCACATTTCCCTCTATATATTTTATATGCTTCTAAATTATATAATTATAAGAGCAGGGTTCTAGTTGTCTGTGTCACATAATCTGCAAGTAACATTAATTTAATTAGAATCACTATTCGATTAAAATCCAGTTCTTTCTTCGTATTATTACTTATGTGTGCTAGTAGAGCATATAGGAAAGACTGATGAGGATTCCCTGTTGTCTCTTTGTGTCATCTGTCATGGCAAACCGTCTTCTACTAAATGAGTGTAGATTTTACGGATAGTGGAGTGCAGTGTCACTGTCTAGAATATACTTTATATACGTACAATTTTTATAAAAGAAATTACTCACACGACTAATTGTGCTTTAGACAACATGGCGACTAAAATGAACATGAGACATCTCTCGAGAGTATGTATGTGTGTGTAGTAATATTATTTCTACGTGTTTATACACATAAAATGTGTGCTCTAGTTGAGGATGATAAGCTGCAAAAATGTCATAATAAAATATTATAGTTAAAATTTTAGGATTCAATTACTATTAGTAAATATAATCTTACGTAAATGTAGCCTATAGCCTAGTGATGAGATACAAAAATAAATTACATAGTAGCAAAGTTAGACGAGGAATGCCAATAGGAGACGTATTACATAATTACGTTGTAATATCATAAAAATGATTAATATTGAGAAATTGTATTTTGAGCCGAGAAACGCAAATGTGAGTGCGTCGTGTACTTAAAAAGAAAGTGTGTCTCTGTGAATGTTTCTTCGGTTGTTGTTTTTGTATTGATAATTAATTGAGAGTGTGACATGCCCTCTGTAAGTACAGGGTAATTCCCAAGATCCTTCCAACCCCTCCACCAATCATCCCAACCATAAACCTGTCGTTTTCTTACAGCTGCAAGAGACGATCATTTATTTACCTTCTTTCAAGCATCTTTTACTTTTATGTTCCATATAGATAAACCGAAAATACGGGTTGGCAGAAATGTTTAGTAGATCCTTTTAAGTTTATTATTCTGTTTCCTGTTACTTTATTTTCTTTATAATATATCCCCGGCGTGTAGTCAATACTCAAATTGTTATTTATTCATGGACAACCGTTTAGCATGAGTCCCTTTCTTAGCTTTCTTATTCTTTCAAACTGAGACTACTAGAGGTTCGTGCATAAACGACGTTATCAAAGAAGATAGAGATAATTAGATAAAAAAATGCATGATTCACTTTTTTCGCAACAAGCAAGAGGAATGTAACAGACGATGGCAAAATTGACGAAATTATCACTGAGGAAAAATTATAGTGCAAAAGAAGTATTTCGATAGATTCGATGAATTTTCAAAGTAGCAAAGGTTTAATCTCCTCACCTATTTAGTAATTAGACCTATGCTCCGCAGTGTGGTGCTGTTACCAAAACGTAGCAGAATGAACCAAAAAGTAAGGATTTTGAGTTGTAACACTTGTAACAGTAATTTATTATTCAAGGAACACGTGAAATGAGTTTAGTAGAGGAAGGCTACGTTGATGATGATACCAACTAATTTTTATATTATTGTCTGTGATGTTTTCAGAACTCCAATAGACTTGTTGCATAATAAATAATTGAATATTCGTACACTACATTTTCACATACGGCAACAAGTAAATTTAATAGAAGTGGTATTTAGTATATTTAGACTAGCTGTAGAACGTAAGAGTAATTATAAGATATGTAAATATTAATTGCAATATATTCATCTAGGGTAATCATAAAAATTAATTATCCCTTGCCTCTCGCTATTGTTTATTAAAAAGGGCTTACATTGTCTGCGTTCATGAAATTAATATGTTATAGGAAAGTTTCAAATACTTGTATTTCACAAGATCGGTGTTGTTTTATTGTCACAATTGAAGGTTTAGTTTCTTCCATAATTAGTACCTATCCTCTTCCTCTTCAACTGAAGCCGGTACTTATTTTTCCTACAACCCCCGGGGTGTTGAAAAAATGGCATATTATGGATGCTACTTCCAAGCGACCGTCACGACCAACGACGGAGTTTTTTTTTCTTTTTCTTAAAACTAAGAGACGTTATATCATCTTGTGCTCAAATAAGCGTCTCCAGGAGACGCATGCTTCTGAGTCGGCGTAGGCTTGAAGTAATTACATTACTTGATATTATTTAAAACTGACGGACGAAAGCCAATTTGCCAGATAGCTCACTTTTAAAACTCTCCACGTAATTGGAAATTCTGGAAAAAACGATACTCTACAAAAATGAGTTTCAAAGGAAACTGATTAGGTAGTGACAGTTTGAAATAAGAAAAGAAGTTATTACTAAAAGCCTTTCTCTTCCTAGTAGGCAACATATGAGAACTAGACTCTTCTGTTCTTACAATCTCACTGCTATCAAATAGCGAATGAGAAATACTTTACAATACAATGCTTTACAATTAAAAACCGCACAATACGTTGAGAAATGCTAATAATAAAGTGCGCCTCATTTTTTCTTCATTTTGTTGTCTCGGATGCATTGTGTCTTTTGAGTGAGCTTTGTGCGAGTAGCAATGACAGTGACTTTGTCCTAGACGCACAACTTTGTCTCATCTTTTTATTGGTCATTGGTGCAAAGCTAAACAAGGTTTCCTGTTTTTTCTTTGTGTTTGTTTTAGTTTTACGTCTTTATTTGGCTAGCTTTCTTAATCTATCAAGAGCAATGTGACCACAATCAATGGACAGGACACACAGTTTATATTCCATATATACATATTTCAGTTTTCCATACTCTGCTGATATTGTGGCTACATAGAATATTTAAAAACTAAAGAGTTGAATTATGGTTTGACTCTATGATGACATTTTTAGGATAAATCCTCCAGAGATTACATTTGTATATTGTATACAATCAATAAATCGTCAGATTGCTCCCAAAACAATCAAAAATGAATTTGCACGCATTTCACTTCTGTATGTATACATACAGAAGTGGGGTCAACGATTTCTCAAGCATGGTTTAGTACATTTGTAAGATGTTCTGGCGATGTCTTTACAGAAATGGTATTTAGCTACATTTGACACATTTAATATATCTTATCCCACGTATAATTATTTCAATTTCAAACGCCTATTATATTATTACTGCAGATATTTTGTATTACCACAAGCAAAGAAAATGGCTAGTGTAAGAAACCACTTATCCCAATCCATTTTTGATACCGTGTACAACGTTACAGCATGTACATAATATGTTAGAAATTGTTTTGAAGAACAGACTTATCAAATACTAGTTATAAAAATATAAAGGGATGGATCTGCTGTATGTTTTTTACCCGTATGCCGAAAATGGTAATTAATAGTTAAGAATGCAAAAGTTTCATTTTAAGTTGTCATAATTATAGTAGTTCAAGGGGTTCAGTAAATGAACATTTTGTCAAAAGTATAATAAACAATATGCACCTTTGCTATTTGATTTTTTAAGTAATGTAGCCTTCAATGAACAATTTTTAGTTGGAATTGCATATTATTTATAGTGTGTGACTATTATAATAATTTAACTACTACTTAGTGACGGTGAGAGAGGGAGAGCATGGAAACATGGAGTCTGGTCTGAATAGATTTAAATATTATTATTATCTTGAGAGTGAAGGGTGTAGCAAGATATTATTATTATTACTTTACAAGTGGAAGTGTATCATTGTCAATTACAGGTAGGTAGGTACTTTGGTAAATAGTTTTAAGTACACTAACACAACAATAATAATGATAATAGAAAGTAGACGTCCTGGTTGCAAGTGTGGATGAAATGGAGTCAAATGAAACTAGGATAAGGCTATAATGATAATCTAATATTAAGAAATAGGGTTAATGGGGAGGAGTTAAGAGAGTATCCTGGAGAACTCTCTCAAGTGTATTCAAGTAATACTTAGCTGGATTCCGCATTCAGGAGTACGAATGTCTTTGCACTGCAAAATTCATTCTTCCCAGAATTGCAAATCTTGGCGTTTAACTTTTAATGCGTGAATGGCAATTGTGTACTCTAGCCCTTGTTGTTCCAGTGAGTGTGAACGAATCCACTTTCCCCTTACAAGTATTGTAATAGTACAGTCTTAAGTAATAATAGTTGGATAATCACACCTTGTAGTTATGGATTCGGGCAGAATGGACTCCTTTTACCTATATTGTATGCTTCATGTGTCGTATAATATAATAGTGTTATGCCAATATTATAAAATATATATTATACTTATATAGCCACGGTGAAATTGATAATTATAGCAATGTACTATATTATACTATTATTAGTTGTAATGATCCGCAGATGATGATGACGATGACTTATTATGTAAATAACTAATGATACAGAGGGTGTACATTTAAATCTGATAAAACGACCCTTATATTGTAAATCATAAATGATATCAATTTTAGCTTCCTCGACAGTTTTTATTATTCTGCTGATTCATTGCTACTGTTCATACTACTACGATTAAGTAATTGATACAGATATTTACATTTATTACAGAGTTTGAAAGTTTGAATAGGTGTATATAAATCGACGTCTGTTGTGTAAACAGTACTACTACTATTTACGCAGTCAACATTATAAGGATAGGTGCTTGACTATGTTTTCCTATGAATTTTTTAGCCTATGAAAAATCTAGTACACTATATACGGTACTTATATAAGGAATTAAATAAATGGGATGAGATGACACAGTGAGTCAGTAAGTCAATTTTCAAATTGTAATGCTACAATATTAATATTAAAAATATAATAATGATATTATGGTTCTTCGTCACACATTATAACTTCAAAAAACACGAGGACTGTAAAAAATATTATCTACAGACTGCAGGTTCATTAGCTACTGTTGTAAATACTACAAATAAATATTATTATTACTATTATTATTTTACCATTATTATGTATTTGAGGATTGTCGTAAATGAAGTGGTACTAATGACATAATGTAACAATTGTGTAATCGAAAGTGTGTATTGTACAAATGAACTATAAATCCATGTAAATACTTTTTAGATAAGTTTAGTTAGGAGGTAAAGTATTGAATAGTTGGGAATAACTACTAATGTTATTACATTTTAATTAGGGAGTAGTGATTAATCAGTTAATGAAAATAATCTCGGAAAAAGCGTGTGAAGTACTCATACATAGGATACATAACTACATACAAGTAGCCCGTAAACATAATGTAACACATCACAACAACAACACTATCTTATTACCTTGTGTGTATAAAATGTAAATAAGATATTCCAATTATAATATTATCATGAGACATACAAATAAAAAATGAAGTACTAGAGGAACTAAAAGTTAGCACACAGGAACGGTGTTATATAAAATACGACGTGTGCGTACATTATAAGATTTAAGTGTAGAAATAATCAGAAGAGTAATTAATGTACGCTAATGTAGCATTATACTACAACTATAACGTGAATGTGAATTGTATTGTAATTGTGTTGTATATACAGGAGGACTGTGGTTTGAGCGTACGAATATTATGTTATGTATTGTAATTGTATGATGATGATGTAAGAATGATGATGATGATATTATGTCAGATCTGCATGACAAGACAAGTAATGAGTGGCAACGGCCATCATATTATATGTAGCTAAATATAAATCAATAAATATAAATGAATTAATGATGAATAAATATCACGTAGAAGAATTATTTTGCATTTTATGACACATATTCTCATACAACAGTAGCATAAAAAATAAACCGTAAAACGGGTATAGAAAAGTGGTGGAGACATATTTGTCCCTACCCTACCCTATATACGCTCTTACCCAATGTGGCTATGATGACCGTTTATTCTAAGTAGGTGAGGTCATAGGGCTCTCATCAACAAAACCTTTAGCCAGGTTAAAAAAAATTCGGTTAAAAATTAACCCAAGTACCAAATAGAGGATTAAAATTCTTCTATTTACTTTAGTGAAATTTTAACCAAAGAGTGGAATTACCTAACGTTATATTTTTGACCTGGCTGAAGGATTTGTTCATAATAGCCCAATGACCTCACCTTATTAGAATAAACGGTCGTCATAGCCACATTGCTCTTACCTGTCCCAATTGTTGTCAACAAGTTTTGTCGTCATTGTTGACATGTATTGCCCTTTCATAGTGTCAATTGCCTTCCTTCTCTATATTTCCTCATAGAAACACATGCATTACGAGTTCGAGAATGAGAAAATCGTCGATTTGATCCCCAAGGAGAAAACGGCAGAGAAAAATTTTGTTTCCTCTAGTGTCATAGATAGAAGTAACATGGTGCGGTCAAACTGGCCTGGCGACGAGGTAATGGCGGTCAGTGACCTTATATTCCCCCAGATATTAACTTCATTTAGGAAACGTTAGAAGCAAATCCCTATGTCATATGGTTTGGGCATTAGAATAAATCCAAATTCAACTATTACTACTTGTATTTATGTCCTTTGTTGGTTGGAAACCAGCTGGCTGCAAAATGTTAGTTTTTGGTTACAATTAATGGGGAAGGGGACCCAAGATTTAATAGATTGTTTCTGCAGGTTAATGGTAAAACATTGATGGTTCAGTCATCAGTATTAATACCCTTACCTTGCAAGAAGATTGTCGACAAACTATTCTGAGTGTACCAAAATTTTGAATGTCAAATGTACTAAAATAAAACTGTCCTAAATAGCCACTCATTCAAATTTACTATTGTTGTGATTGACATTCGCATTCGTTAAAATTATTGACTTTCATATGATCCCTCTCTCCCTCTAAATTCAGCAATGTCGAAATAGACTGCTACAGTGATACATAATAATAAATACACAGTCTTCACCCTCGACTCGACTCTCGAACTACCACTATTCAGTTACCGAAGAGAGTGTTGTTTATGACGAAGACATATTTCATGCAGTTCCAAAATCCTTTCAAGTTAGATAGCCCATCCTTCACGGTAGCGCAATCCTACGCTAGAATGTGCTAGTGTCTGATTTTACATTACTTAACATATTCATGATTTGAATTCAAACTAGCGTGAACCTATAGAAAAAAATGATTTCCTATTACCCAGGCAACCAGTTTCACCACATCGATATCCCATACAT
>JAQFYB010005234.1:0-14492 GCA_034694085.1 Pogonognathellus longicornis | reverse complement strand
CTGAAAATATTCTAAGTCAAATGTTGCAACTCAAAAAAACGACTATGTCCCGCTACCCCACTATTCGTACTCCAACCACTGATTGGGCCACATTTTGTGATTTTTCAACTTTGATTCAAAATTATCTGGGATTTTTTGTATGTGTCACACATCTATGTATTTACATGCTGAAATTGGTTTTTGAAGTACCTACGTTGTACGTCAAAATCTGATTTTTTAAAAATTAAAAATATTTCTTTGCCAATGTATTCAGGGGCGTATCCAGGTCGGACATTTGGGGGGCTTGAAGAAACCTTTGTTACAGCAGCGCGAGAAAATTTTGCTACAATTTGCGCATATTTATGTCAAAATCAATGGAAAATGCAACAAAAACGCGCGTAGCGCGAAAAAAATTGCACAATTTTTGGCCAAATTCGCGCAAAAAGTCAAAGGCAATGGAAATTACATAAAATCGCGAAACAATTTAGCTCATTTTGGCAAAATTGAGCGAATTTTTGCCACAATCAATGTAAATTGCAACAATATCGCGCGCAGCGCGAAATTTTTTGAGATTTTCTGCATTTTTACGACAAAAATAACCTCTTTTTTGGTATTTTGGGAGAAACCTGTTTTTATCTAAAAAGTTAAGTAATGTCCAAAAATGGGGGGGGGGCTTCAGCCCCTAAGCCCCCTAAAGACGCCACTGATGGCAGTGTGTAAATCTAATAGAATATGTAAAATATTTTTCAGATTTATTCAGTTTATTTATCATGTTTATCCATTATGCGCTCATTGATAACATTGGTTTTTGAATAAAGTTTTTACAAAACTATATAAGACACTTCAAGATTATTCGAGCTTCTATACGCGATAGCAGTTACAGCACAGAATACCCTACTATTATCTGTCTACTTTATCTTCTATAACTTCTGTCGCTAATAGCAATTACTAATGTCATATCACATTCGCACATTTCAATAGCCATTGAAGCCATTTCAGATGTTTTCATTAGTATTTACACTCAATATTCGCATTTCATTATTGTCTACCCTTATATTTGTTACAGGAGTTATGGACAAGATTTCTAATTCTGAGTATATAGCGCTAATATAAAAAAATAGAACAATGAACTTGATGAAGTCTGATGAGCGCATCAATTACAGCATTTATTGGTGTGAAGACGACAATTTTTGCTAGTTATTGTTAGTTAATATTTTGACTCAAGTGAGCAGTGGCGTATTTAGAAAGCTTATGCTGAAGTCGTTTCTTTGCGCTGTTTTTATACTTTTTTCCTTTTTGTTTTTTAAATAAAATTGTGTATGCAACAATTAGCTCACTTTTTAGGATAGTATATTGCGGTGTATTTACAACATTGTATGTTTGCCCCTGGAGGGCTCCGTGGTTAGCTACGCCATTATGACCAAATACGGTCCACGCCCACGGTCAGGCGCGTAGCCAAGGGTGCACGTGCACCCCCCAGAATCCGTAGAATATCTGAAAAAAGTAGATAATTTTGCGCAAAAAGTTCAAAAACTCGGAAAAAATTTCGCGCTACGCGCGAATTCGATGATTTTAAGTCTGTTCTCACCGAACTAACTCCATTACTATTTTGGATTATACCCGAATTTAGCCCTACCAGAAATCAATTTTTTAAACAACCCTGATGTGCACCCCCCAACTTATATTCCTGGCTACGCGCCTGCCCACCGTCGACGGTGTAAATACTATCAACTATACTGTACTATTTAATAAATGTAAATAAATAACAAATTTTCAGATAAATGGAAAGAAATACCTTGCCGTTATATATCCTACCCTGCTGACGATGAAACAGCCGACCAAGAAATAACTTTGGCTGTGGCGGCACACGTCCAGCCACCGTACAGTGGAGGCGCAGGGATTTTATATTTTCCGACATCTAAAATTGGGCGATGTTACCTAATGAATTTTACTGAAGACATGGGTGTGCATGTTGATTTGGAAGATGACGATTATAAAAATTTATCGGAGATGTTAAATTTGTTATTTTCCTTGTGTCTCTTCAAGCAAACTTTGATAAACAGAAAGAAATTGAGACTTTTAATGAATACTGACATACTTAAAGAAGACAGAGTTGATCTAAATGATCCTTTAGCTGAAACAATAATACAAATCCTTGAATACTTGCAATCCATTGGTACTTGTATCACAAATGATATCTTCGACCGTTTTGATTTTCGGCCTGATTCCAACACATTAGATATAAACCTTCTTGCAACAGCAAAAAATATAGTACTCGATCGTCCAATTGATTTAAATAAATTTCAAACTACAAGTGGTTCGAGTGGACATTATTTTTACGATGTTCAGAACAAATTAGTAAAGAAACACAAGCAATTATTTTCAGCTAAAATAAAGGAATACGAAGATACTACAATAAAAATGCTTCAAAAATTGCCCAAAAGTGACCACAGAGCTATTTTATCAGATTATGAAAACCTTCGACCTAAACGTAATAATGCATTTTTATAAAAAATTAGATGTTAAAGGATCATTTTAATTGAAATGTAAAAACTGTTAAATTATATTTTTTAGTTGCCACTCGAAGACCGCCTTCTTATGATTTAATGAACTATGATTATGAAGATTGGATGATGGCTTCCATGAAATATGATTACGAAGAGTTCACTATACGCTTAGGTAGTGTTCTTCGAAATCAAACTGAACGTCTGGAGGAATGTTATATACCAGAGTCTGTCCGCACTGTCCGCAGTGTACTGCCCATAGAATCATATACACCAAAACCGTTAGAAAAATGGAAATTTCCTTGTTCGGCAGAAGAATTTTTTAGTAAATACGATTATGCTTTCTTTATTATATTGTCATATTTTTTATATTTTTGTTGCATTCTTTATCTTTGTGTGTAAAATAAGCCATTTAATTTCAGAACGTTGGCGGACAGCACCTTGTCCAGAAATTAATCATCGGGACTATGAAATAATTTTAGCAGTGGATGCATCCGGGAAAATTGGTCCAAAATGTGGAGGTGCTGGTGTCTTATATAACACAAAATATAAGAAAGCAAGATGTTACCAAATGCATTTCCTGGATGATCTTAATGTTCGCCTTGATCTTGACAGCTCGTCAGAGATTGAAATGTTCAATTTGCTGTTTTCCTTGTGCGTTTTCAAGCATGCTCTGATCAATAGAAAACAATTGCGAATTATATGCGATCATGAGAAACTTAGGAGGGTTAAAGCAACTGATCCTCTCAGCCCCCTACTACTGTCCATTAGAATAATAATCCAACATTTAAAAGAGGCAGGAACAGTCATTAAAAATGATCCTCATGATTCGTACATATATACACCTGTCACTGCATTTGACAAAGCTCTTCATGGTGTAGCGGATAGACTTTCCAAAGGATGTTCAATCCCTCCGTTCAAAGATGATTATGCCATCCTAAGTGATCAAATATTTTTTTTACTTGAAAGAGATTCTATTACAGAATTTAAAAACATGTTCTCCATTTAATATTACCAGTTATCGTGATGGAACTAGACAATAACCAACATTTTTTACACATTAACATATTTACAAGGGAGTATGATCTGAATGATTTACTACTATAATATCCATAGTGTACTTCATTACCCATTTGATAAGCAAAATTAAAAAATTAACAATAGAACCTTAAGGTTTTAGCGCAATTGTTATTTGTAAGTACTCCAACCTTGTTAAACAGTAAATTAATGTTTATGATGTGCAGTACACCTAGGATGTTTTTTCGAAAAAATATATAAGGTGTGATGAAAATATTAACGTTCACAGGTTGAAGAATTTTATTTAATAATATTTATTCGATTTTCATTAAAATGCATTTTAACATTTTTACACTAAATGAAATAAGTAAAGTCAATAAAGTTTATTAGCTAATACTGCTGTAGATGTTTTCTACGTTTAATGCTTAGATAATTTGCTTGAAAAGATCATGTCGCAATTATACAATTTTATATCACGTTACGGTACCGAGTTGAGCTACAGTTAAAATTTGAATTTATTTTTAAAATCAAACAAAAATAAGGAATTATAAATGTATTGATATGCACATGCCATTTAACAGATAATTACTTGATTTAGAATTTCAAGGAAACAAGAAGATTCATGGAGTACTCCATTGCCATCCTTACAAACGTTGTTGCTGTTGAGTCCTTCAATTTAAACAAACCGCCTATGTATATGCTTAAAGGTCGACAGCTTATGGAAAAGACTTTAATATATTTATCATCTTGATTTTCCCAACGTTTTTTAACAAGAAATGAAGTTGTGTCCATGTAGGCGCCTGCAGGTATTAACATCATCACAACAAGTGCTGCTACAGCTGTAATTCCAGGAAGCAGTAAATATTGAGGCATTTCCAGACTACGAAATAATCTGATTGACCCGAACAAACTGAACACAAGTATCAATTGTCCCGTAAAAATTAAAGCTGGACCAACGATGTTTGAGGTACGCATGACTTCTGAAACGACCATGGTCAACATTCGGTAAGCGATGCGTTCTCTCACATCGTGTACTTCTAATTTTTTCAAAAATGACAACCAGAATCTAGCCATTTGGAAAAAAATAATAGAAAGCAAAAAAACATAATTGAGAGCAGAGACTACTTGAATGAACACAATGAAGATCCAAACTCCTGCCATTAGTCGGAATAGAAATAAGTCTCCGTGGGTTTTTGGGTAGCCTAAAAATGCTGCCATGAAATGTCTCAACGGGAAATCTTGCAATGCTACATACAATCCACCTAGAATCGACAATGTTGCAGTTCCAGTTATTAGAAAACACAATCCTAGTCCAAATAGGGCGTGCCAATTGCCCGGTTTGATTCTCCGTCTCTCATTTTTATAAATTCCTGTTTATAAAATTTAATGTTTAATTTTTCATTGTAAATCTCGTTTATTTATGATAAAAGTTATTTCAGTTGCCAAATATAATTAAATTGGTTAGTTGTAATTTTTGACAGTTATTTTTTATGAAATAAATGATTAAAATAAATTTTATGTTTGAGGAAATTATAATTTTAATTTTAAAATAAATACACCTAATTTATATTATTTCGTGAAAATATCAATTCCGTATTCTTACCGTCCAATTGACTGTCCATTATTAGGCCTAAATTGGCAACATAAGCTAAATCTTTAAAATCTCTAGTCATTGTGATCATACAGGCCAATCCCAAACCAGAGATAACAATAGCCAGAACAGCAATAATAACTATTTCACTTTTTTCACTTCTGGGTAAGTTCGGTTGTAAAATGACATTTCGAATAATAAATAAGCAAACTATCACTATAATAATTGCATTTGCGAATCCAACAAAAAATGTTAACTTTCTCCACTTATTCTGAGATGCAGTGCATTGCAATTGCGGAACCCCAAACTTATTTTGGTATGAATGAAATAAGTACAAAGATAATCCATGTTTATAATAAATGGTCTTATAAAGTTTACTTGCTATCAACATAAATATGTGAATCATTTTTTTGTCAGCTAAGGCAACAATGTAAGACTGGATAGCATACACACTAAAGACTGAATGAGGGAAGTTGAGGATGACTTTTGTAAGTTAATCAATCATAAAACTATTTTAGCTTGAATATTATTGAAGACTGAAAATTATTAGGTAAGTATAGAAGGAACTTAAACTATAACTGTTTTTAATTTTTATATTTTATATCATGTTTGCCCATGAAATCAAACGTAACATGCAAGTAAACGATATTAAACTCAGCATTGCACAATAATAATAATTCACTGAGATAGATATCGAATAATTAATGGCAATTTTTCATCTAGTCATCTAGTGGGTATCTTTTATGTCAAATATATAGAATTAAATTGCTTGCGCCATTGTTTCAAGTACATATTTCGAAAAAAGAAATATATGATGCTATGAGGTAGAAAATACTAATATTTTATTTAATATTTTGCATAGACCCATGTCCGATTGAGCAACAAACTTTAGTGACAATATCAGCTACACTTCAGCTTGGAATTTCCAAATAATATTACAGTAATATAGACTCCTACTCCTACCAAAATAAAAGCCGACCGTTCGTTCTTCTAAATTGCTAAAGTGAGAATTCAAAGTTTTTCCAGCCTACTTTTAAAAGTTATACTGTAATTATGTATGATTGATAATGTAAGTAAACACATTTTGCGTCTTTGTAGAATAAATAAGCCTTTAAAACAAATGGTGAGGCTCCAACGTATTAGCTATATAGTTGAGGTGTAAACGGGCCGATATTTTGCAACCCCAACCCGCCCGAACTCGATCGAACTCAAAAAGTTTCGTGTATGTAGCCTGCATGGGTATCCTCATCACAATAACAATTTTACTGCTATAACTACAAATCCGGGAAACAGTATACATGTGTATTTCTAGAATATGATATAATCTTACTGATGACTGACCCAAACATACTTACGAGAAAGATAATACACTTTTCTAAAAAAAATCATCAAAATCAGGCAGGATCATTGTAAAACAATTATTTCTACATCAACGGTACCAGATCTCGTCTAGAGTTCTGAAGTCGCTATTAAACCAACTACTTAATTGTTACATTAAATTATGTTACAAAGTAATGTTGTTTTTTCAAGTTGAAATTAATAATTTGTAGAATTTTGTGAAATGTTAAAATTAGAATTATAGCCATTCTTGTGAGACTATGACAATAACTACACATTGCGACACAGCGCAGAAATTGTAGAAATAGGAATGGGTATGATAACTGCGACACTATCAGTAATCATTTGCATTTGCAACCAATACACTTTGCAATTATAGTGTTGTAATATCAATAAAATCAAAGCAGAAAATAATAAAAAGTGTTTAAATTTGAAAAATAGAAGCACAATTTAAGAAAACTCTTAAAAGAGTTTTAATTAGTTCAAAATTTGAATGAAACAAGGAGGTTTATGGTGTTTTCTAAAGCCATTCTCATAAATGTTGTTACTGTTGAGTTCTTCAATTTAAACATAGCACCGATATAAATGCTTATAGGTCGACAGCTGTTGGAAAAGACTTGAATATATTTATTTTCTTGATTTGCCCAACGGTTTTTAATAAGAACAGACGTTGTGTCCGCGTAGGCACCTTGGGGTATCAACATCAGCGCAACAAGTACTGCAACAACTGTAATTCCAGGAAGTAGTAAATACTGGGGCATTGCCATACTACGAAATAATCTGATTGACCCGAACAAACTGAATACAAGTATCAATTGTCCTGTGAAAATTAAAGCTGGACCAATCAGGTTTGACGTACGAATGACTTCTGAAGCGACTATATTTATCATTCGGTAGGCGATACGTTCTCTTGCATCACACAGGCCCAATTTTTTCAAAAATGACAACCAGAATCTGACCATTTGGAAAAAAATAATAGACAGCAAGAAAACATAATTGAGAGCCGAAACTACTTGAATGAACACAATGAAGATCCAAACTCCTGTTATTAATCGGAATTGAAACAAGTCTCCGTGGGATTTTGGGAAACCCAAAAATGTTGCCATTAAATGCCTCATAGGAAAGTCGTGCAATGCAACATACAATCCACCTAGAATCGACAATGCTGCAGTTCCAATTATTAGGAAGCACAACCCTAATCCAAATATCGCGTACCAGTTGCTCGGTTTTATTCTCTGTCGCTCTCTTTTGTAAATTCCTGTTTACAAAAGTAAAGTTTAATTTTTGATTATTCCATTTCATCCAAAAGTTATTTCTAAATTATAAAATTTAAGTTATTTAGAAAATAGTTAGCTGTGGTTTGTTGCAATTATTTTTTCGTGCTAAACACATTTCTTCGTTTAATTTTTTATAAAATGAATTGAAATAATTTTAATTGTGTGAAAAACTTTAAGTTTATACTTTAAAATAACTACATAATATAAATTCATGAACATAGAAGTAATAAACGTTATTCTTACTGTCCAATTGACTGTCCATTATTAGACCTAAATTGGCAGCATACGCTAACTCTTTAAAATCTCTAATCATTGTGACCTGGCATGTCAATCCCAGGCCACAAACAACAATGCCCAAAATCGCAGGAATCACAATTTCACTTTTGTCACTTCTGGCTAAGTTTTGTTGTGAAATGACGTTTTGGACAATAAATGAGCAAACTATCACCGTAATAATTGCATTTCCTACTCCAGCATAAAATATGAATTTTCTCCATTTGTTTTGAGATGCAGTGCATTGCAATTGTGGAGTGCCAAACTTATTTTGGTAAGAATGAAATAAGTACAGAGACAATCCATGCTTATAAAATATAGTTCTATAAATTTTACTTGCTATCAACATAAATATGTGAATCATTTTTTTGTCAGTAGAAGTAACAATGTCAGGCTGAATTATTTTTACACCAGCCACTGATTGAAAGAAATCGAAGTTTGATCAATTATAATATGATTCTATGTGATTTGTATTGTAACAATGAAACCTGTTTGGATGCGAATAACTTATAATAACGTGCAGGTTTAATTCAAAGTGGTAAAAAGTAGCTAAAAGAGCAATATTTTGAATGTGTAAGTGAAATTGAGTAACGTTTGTATTTTTCAAATGGCTACTCAAATCTCCCGTAAATAAATACTAGTAAATTTTTTTCCCAATGTAGCCGTTATGTGGATTTAAATCGATCTTCTAAATCATGTTTTAGTTTTAGCAAAAGCCCATATTCTGTGTGATTAATTCCACTACGATTTGGTAAAAATAACCATCAAAATAATAAATCAAACCCCAAATTTTTAGAAAAAGCGCATAGTGCGGAAAAAAGATTTATTTATAGAATATAGAAAGGGAAAAATGTCCCAATCAAAGATCACCGAGCAAAAAGGTTTTGGTATGTGATCTAAAACAATCAGGAATATAATGATAATAGAAAGATGAGACTTGGTATTGACTTGACATCATTAAAAACAAGATATATATATCTGTCAAATGCATGACAGATGGTACATCATAATATAATAATCTATTTATGAAACCAGCAATTTTGTCCCCAAAGAGCCACAACATAAAATAGGGAGTCTGAAAACAGTTTTTACAGTTACCTTTTTGACTGGCGATTTGAGAAGTTATTTGTAAATTCTGAGAGTTATAGATTTGCAATTGTAATTTTTAAATTTTGCTCTTTCAATTACATTTACCATTTTGAATTAAACCTACACATTCTCAAATTATTGGTATCAAAAAAGCTCAGTGTTACGTATTCGTTCTCCCGTATTTGATTACATATAATTATTTTTTGTGTGAAAAGTACAATATAATAGAATGGCAATAGACAAAATAGGCACTGCTAGCTCTAACCGGGTATATGTCAGGACTGGAATGTTCTTTAAACTTCCATAGATAGGTAAGCATACCTGAAATCTATATAATAATATAGGTACTTCCCGTCGACAATATTTTATAAGTAGAATATTATGTTTGAACATTATATGCATTAAATTTAAAAAATACATAACCAGATGCTCGATTATACAACAACAATATTTACTTCACAATAAATTGAATGGTGAGTACATTTCCAAAGTCGCTATGGTAAATATTCAGAATAGTATAAGTTGTCAAAAAATATGGATTATATTTACACAAAAGAGGTAGGAACTTGAAGCTTGTATTTTTCTGTTTCAGTGTACTCCATTTTTGCCATCGTCATTTTAAGGCAATATTTTTCATCCTCACATACTTGTAAGAAACAGTTTCCTTAGCCTGAATATGTACATTGATTGCGCAAGCATGTAATAATTTAGAAGAATAGAACAGAGAAAATTAAATATAATACTATTCTCAAACATATGCCCTCAATTCGCTAAAATATTTTTCTATTCTGGAAAATAGCAACTAAGAAGCGACAATTTATCTCTACATATTAGTCATAATTCATTTTTTAATTAAAATACAAAGCATGTTTTTTTGTTTGCTCGCCACAATCAGGAACTAATTTTTTTCTCTTAGTTAAGAAACAAAATAAAATGTTATAAGCATGAATTCATTTCTGTAACAAAACCTACAACGAAAATTGATATGATTGTAATCACTAGTAAAACAATCAAATAAATACTACTTTACATACATTATTAATTGTACATTATGTACACTATGTACATAATTATATTAGTTGATATTAAGGTAACCACAGCCTACTAAATAGTGTATTATGCTTTTTGGGGATGCTTAAGTATTAATAAAGAAAATAAATGGGAATTGCATTACTTAACTAATTAGTTTAAACTTGTGGCTATACAAACAATTAAAATGCAAGTAATCATTTTGCACCTCCACTTGCTTAACTCTTCCCACCCAAAAATAAAGGGTATGAAAAGGTTAGAGACAATGTAGGGATAACGTCCGTTTTCGAACAAACAGTTAAACTGTTGTAGCCATCTATTTCAAGATGTTTGAATTTGTAGCCCAGTGTTATTTATTTTTCTCACTTTCAAACATTTCATTTATAGCGCGGATAATGTAAATTTAATATCATACTGTCAATTATTTTTACAGATTGAAAGTATGTTATTTTAAACATAAATATTTTTATAATATTATATTGATTACATGGTTGCGCACTTTTCCTTTACTCATATTATAGCTTTCAGCTTAAGCTTTACTAGTAAATGCTTATGTATTTTCAAGTCTAGCATTTCACAAACATAAATTCAAATACTACATGACATTTGATACTGGTATGGTATTAAGAGTGCATGTACTTGTAAAGTTTGTATTTGTATTGTATATACCTAGCTATATAAGCCATTCAAATAACAAATAGTTTACTTTGGTACTTTGGTAGCTATATGCTGCATAGTTTTATAGGCAAAGGGTTTCAATTTATTAGCCAGTAGTCCAAAGAAGCCAAACTTTACATTTGACGGTTTGAATAATTTAAAACTGAATGAGATAGGATGTCGTCATATTGTTTTTTATTGATTTGCTATTGAATATGAATGTCAATTTCCGTACCTATCTCTCACTCTAATAATCAATTTTTTCTACAGCGCAAGATATATATTGCTTAAAACTCAAAACGGACGGTAGTTGGTAGGTATAATAAATATATAATGTATCAATGAGCAAGAAATTTTATAAAACGATTTAATTATCTACGATTGTTAATGTAAACATATTTTTGCGCTTTTGTAGGATAAATATAAGCCTTTAAAACAAACGGTGCTGCTCCAACTTGCATTATAGTCTGGTATTCACATATTAAGTCCGGCGGTGACTTTAGAGTCAACTCAGTCGTTAGAGATGTTAAGTAAAATTACACCAGGCGCGCAGGCTAGAATCCTAATGGTTTGATGCATACGATATACAGACAAAGCCTTGCTCATATTTTATTATTGTATTTAGTACTACCTATTTAAGCGTTAATAATATAAGTTTTGCTTAGCTAAATTTCAGTTCCTACTATCTCTATTCATATTTAAGCTAATTTTATCAAAACAAGTACATAAAACTTCTACATTTTTCGTGCTACACGCGAATACTATGAAATTTATGTTCATTTTTCCTCAAATTTGCTCAAATCTTTTGCATGCGCAAAATCAGCACATTTATAAAATATTATATACCCCCTCTGAAACCAACTATATACATTATAATAGTACGTGCAGACACGTATCCACTAAGAGCCTAAACTAGATATTTATAAAGCATTTTACGTTGATTTTAGCTTAATTGGCTTAATTTTTTCACACTAGGCGCGAAAATGACCAAATTTGTATTCATTGTAGTGTTCCCCAAACCGAAATCAACTTCTGCAAGGGTTTAAGCAAAAGAGAATTAATGGGTGAAAAATTAGACTATGAAATTCTTTTCCAATTCTATTTCAACGTCATAATATGATACCAATATAAGTTCCCCCATACTGACATTCAAGACACGTGCCTTATACCTACTATACAGTGAATTTCACGTAACGTGATCTATGGAGTCAGGCCGGAGTATGTTAATCTGCGTTGATCGCCCTATGTCACTATGGTTTTCTTAACTTAAGGCTTGAATATAATTCTAAATAAATAGGATGTTGTTTGAGTTACAGTTGTAAGAACGATTGAGCACTTTGTCAATTGAAACTGTTATTCTAATTAAGTAATAGTTCAAAAACCCTAATGGCATGGCCCAATCAATGCACATTATAATAATCCTATATAACCCCATTGATCACGTTAAGTGAAATTCACTGTATATACAGGGGCGTTTCCTGGTCACAGATTGGGAAGGGGGAGATTGACCAAATTTTGGTTTTAAATGAATATTGAGAATATATGAGACAAAATTCAATATAACATGCATCAAATTAACGTGAAGAACAAATAATGTTTTTAGCATTATGTCAAAATCAATACAAATACATCAAAATCTGGGGTAGCCAATTTGTTTTCAAATTTCATGCCAATTTGCCCAAACTATTAACATCAATAGAATTTGCAACAATATTGCGGGGAACACGAAAAAAATTTACAGCAAAAAAACCTCTTTTTGGATTTTGGAAGAAATCGGACTATTTTATCAAGTGTAAAGTTCATAAATGTGGGGGTTTATCTCATTAAGCCCACCTAAAAGTGCCACTGATTATAACATAAAAATAATACGTACAAATATATTCCTGTCACAAAATTTTGACCTGTCAGTCAAAATATTTGTATTTTTGAAGCATGCAACGCAAATACGAAATTAAAAATGATATAGGTATTGATTTAATAAATCTAAAGTTTATAGGAAAGGAGAAGATTGATTGTGCATTCTAAGGCCATTCTCAAAAACGTTGTTGCTGTTGAGTTTTTTAATTTAAACCAACTTCCGATGTAAATGCTTAGAGGTCTACAACTAATGGAAAAAACTTTAATATATTTGTTTGGTTGTTTTATCCACCGTCGTTTAATAATCAAAGATGTTGTGTCCATATAAGCAGCTTGAGGTATCAACATCCCCGCCACTAGTAATGCAATAATTGCCAATCCAGGAAGCCTCAAATACAAAGACATTTGCAGACTACGAAACAATCTAATTGTCCCAAACAAACTAAAAACTATTATTAATTGTCCGGTTAAAATTAAAGTTGGGCTAATGAGATTTGAAACGCGATTGACTTCTGAAACGACTATTTGTAACATACGGTATGCAATGCGTTCCCTTCCATTAAATGTGCCTAATTGTTGCAGTAATGATACCCAGAATCGAAATATTTGGAATAAAATAATAGAAACGAAAAATACGTAATTTATGGCGGAGGATACTTGAATGAACACAATGAATATCCAAGTTCCTGCTATTAGTCTGACTGCAAAAAAATCTCCGTAGGATTTTGGATAGCCCAAAAATGTCACCATGGAATATCGCAAAGGAAAGTCATGAAATGCAATGTACCGTCCGAATAGAAACGCATTCATTGAATTCACAATTATTAGGAAGCAGAACCCCAATCCAGACAATGCGTACCATTTTCCTGGTTTAATATTCCGTCTCTCTTCTTTAAACATTCCTGTTTTTAAAAGAACACGTTTAATCTCATTCAATATTCAACCAGCAATGTTTTTGAAAATTTAAATGCAATTGCAATTTTTAAACAAATCAATTATTAAATTTTATTTGTGGCATGAAAAAAATTAGCTACAAATTTTTATACTAATTGTGAAAAATTGTAGAAAATTATAATTACAAATCAACTTTTAATTCGTAACATAAAAGTAGTATCTTACCTTCTAATTGGCTGTTCATTATCACACCGAGGTTAGCAAGATAAGCCAAGTCGTCAAAATCTCTCATCATTGTGACCATACAAATCAACCCCAAGCTAAAAGTAACAATACTCAAAACTGGCGGAATCACGTTTTCGCATTTTTTCCCCCTGGGCAGGTTTTTCAAGGAAATGACATTCTGGACAATTAATGATAAAACTATAATCGTAACAATTGTATTTGCGAATCCAGCAAAAAATGTGAATTTTCTCCATTTGTTCTTGGTCGCAGTGCATTTCAATTGAGGTGTGCCAACCCTATTGGGATAGGAATGAAATAGGTACAGAGACAATCCAGACTTGTAATAAATGGCCCTATAAAGTTTACTTGCTGCCAACATAAATATATGAATCATTTTTGATTGTAATAACAACAATGATAATACGCAGAATTCTATTATTGAGTCAATTGAGTGTACAAACTTATTGAGTGTAGATAGTTTCAAAATATTCAATTTTGTGAATTATATCACTTGCATCAATTGAAATTGATTAATGTTCTTTAAAGCTGTACTGACAATATTAGTATACAACACATAGAAAGTTCCTATGTCACAATATAGGGTGGATCCCGAATAACATTTTTTCGTGCCGTAAACGTACACCGTGCGTTCCGACAGGACGCTCCTGGACGTACTTTAACGTACTGTAGTACATTTTAGGAACGGTGTTTAAACGGGCCTTTGTCGCGGGTTGTCAGGTCGCCAAAGCGTGCTGTGAACGT
>JAQFYB010005233.1:0-14495 GCA_034694085.1 Pogonognathellus longicornis | reverse complement strand
TTATTACTATTTAATCACAATTTTATTTCTAGTTTCTCATCAATCTTAAAGCAGTATTTTTAACTTAATAATTTAAAAACAAATGAATGTGATGATTAACAAATAGTATTGTTTACAATACATATATATTTACTAATAGCAATATTATCGGTAATTTATAGGTTCTTCAAGATATACAAAACCTGATATTGATGGGAAACCAAATGGTATTTCGGAAGAGATAAATGAAAGCTGTGCTAATTGTGCTTCAAATTTTAAGCATGAAAATGAACGAAATGTTAAGCTGAAGACATTCAAGACCGACAAAAATACACAGACAAATGAAATGGAAATTATTGATGCCATTTTCTACATTTACGGACTTACGGTTGCAGATTGGTCAAAAACCTTGACTCTAGAAGACCAGGAATCAGATTTCTCGTCTGCATCTGAAATTGTGTTCTCAAATGGAATCGTCTTTTGTTCCAAATGTACTTCAGCTTTAGAAAATGTTTACACGTCACACAAAACACTGAAGGAGTTAGGGCATAATGAATCACTCTTTGTAAAAGCCCTCAACAAAAAATACAGCTGTGAAATAGAAAAAACATTGGAATTTAATTACGAAAACGAAGTGTCATCTATAAATAGCTCGGATTTATTTGATGAAGAATTGGAAGTGAAGGAGGAAGATGATTCAGAAGAACATAATTTTCAAATGTTTCATTTTCAAAATTCAACCTTGGTAGCCAATTCTGAATCGGATGAATTGAATGACCCGTTGATGGTAGATGGTATAGTTGATTTGCAGTCGTCAACTAATGTATCAGAAAAAAAGTGCGAAAAAACTGGTACAGCACACAATAAAAATAATATATCATTTGTAGACGTGTACTGTAACAACAGATTTAGACCTCGAAAGGAACAACATGTTGCACGAATGGGAGCCCTTTTACCAATACCGAAGCCAATATTACATCGGGACCGTGAGTCTTTCAACATATATTTATTAAAGTGTAGTATAATATAAATATTTTACTAGCGATTAGTACTTACTTATACTGCAATATTGCAATAGTTGTAAGACTGTAATGATTTAAAATATACTCTATATTTTATCAACTCAGAAATTCCAATGCTACAGGGGATAGCTGTTATTTGAAATAATTTTGTCATTTTAGATCCATTCAATATTTTGTGCTGCGACGAATCATTTGTGAGTAAAGAAGCGTTTGCAAATCATCAACTTAAATCACATTCCAAGGATATTGAGAAACCGACTCTAGTCAAGTGTAACATTTGTGAAATATTAATTCCTGAGGACACCATTGACAATCACATGGAGACATTCCTCATCGAACTGTGGAAAAAATATTTCAAATGTAGAACCTGTGACTCTCAATACAAAAGTGCAAAGGAATTGGCTGAACATTTACAAACACATGATCCAAAATACGGAACTTTGATATGCGACATTTGTAAAATACCCATGCAGTCAGACTTACAGCTTATTGCACACAAAAAGAAAAATCATTCTGAGTCTGGAAGCTCAAAACAAGTGACTTGCAATTTGTGTGGAAAAGTGGTTGCATCGTTAAAAAACTTACAACGTCATATGAAGACAATGCACTTAGACACATTGGATTATAAATATATTTGCATTAAGTGCAATATGAAGTTTACTTCTGAATACTTTTTGGAAGTCCATAAAACAAAAATGCCAAATTGCCATCTTCCGAATCAAAGCATAATTTGTGAAAAGTGTGGAAA
The DNA here is from genome assembly GCA_034694085.1 of Pogonognathellus longicornis. Classification (NCBI taxonomy): domain Eukaryota; kingdom Metazoa; phylum Arthropoda; class Collembola; order Entomobryomorpha; family Tomoceridae; genus Pogonognathellus; species Pogonognathellus longicornis. Next base: position 12,746 of record JAQFYB010005233.1, on the reverse strand, counting down.
AAGTGTAATAATCAAACGAATGCCAGGACATATGCGACAACATGAAGATATAGATTCTCCGAACAAAGAGTTATTCAGATGTTCTCAATGCGGAAAAATGCTAAAACACCGTGACAGTTTAAGAAAGCATATACGTACAGAGCACCCTGAGAAAGAGAAATTGTTTTTTTGTGAAAAGTGTGGAAAAACCACCAAGAATATGACCAACATGAGAATTCACATGAAAATTCACGAAAAAGAATAATTTATTATTTAACTGTAACTAACAAGTTATATAAAAATCAGGAATGCACCGCAATAATCTGTAAGTCTGATTTACATAAATCTTAAATGTTTTTACATCTCATTTTACGAAGCCCCTCAAAAGCGATACCTAAGGAATATTTTAGACTTACGGACAAATTAATACTTTCATGCCAATGACTTTAATAGTATATTTCATTTACAATATATTTTAAATAGTTTTTCATTGAAATAATATTTATTGTCAACAAGAAATATCATTTGTGTAAGATTTTACTAATAAATACTATTTACGGTTCCAGCCAATTTCATCAAAAATGCTAGCATACACCAATGTGTCAGCATCTTTTGCAATTGCAAAATCGAAATGGTTAAACAAAGGCCATGGAACTTCAATTATCCGATTTCTTTCATTTTGCGGTGAAATTCCCAGTTTGCTGAAAGTAATTCTAGCATCCTATAGAATAAAAAAATTCTTCAATGAAAAATAAAATTCCTTTTTAAAACAACTCATGATTTGAATATTTTCTACCGTTGGAGTGGCCAAATTATCATTTGGACCATAAAGGGCGACAATTTTACATGTGACCTTAGTCAAATTGTATGATGGAGGTTCAATGACGCCCTTCCCATAATGTTTCTCATTTTCTTCGGGTGTTAAATAATCGAATTGTCTAAATGAGGGCGGATAGTATGCCATACTTTGAGCAAAATGAACAGAGCATTTTGTAGCTGCCGTATCCGGGTATTTCGAAAGTGCAACTGCAAGTCGAGGCTTTTCATGGATTATTTACAAACAAATGATTTTTTAAATTACATTTTTGTGCATATATTTTTCATAAAAGTTTTTTTTAAATGCAAAATATGTAATGCCATAAAATTTTGCTTACATAATTCATTTGCGGGGCATCATAGCCACTATACAAATAAACCAAATTATTGCACACTGGACAAGTCAACTGAAATGTGGAGCAAACTTCTCCAATAGATGTGTTGAAATATCTGGCCAAACCGCTTCTTTTATATCCCCCTTCTAGAATTTGCATCGTCAAATACTATGGGAATTTGTTTGTAAGTTTGAATATATTTTCACAATAACAACAAGCATGTAAAAAATATAAAAATTATGAAATATTCAGAAATTAATTTACTTTTTCTCCGTATGCTAGAAAAGCGAACTTGCGAATAATGTTCGTGCTATGACTTAAATACGCAACAGGTGCTAATAAAAATGCTGTCTCAATTTTATCGTTTAATTCCGGATGTTCTGACATAGCCACTAAGAATTGAGTCGTACCCATTGAATGTCCCACATAGTACAGTTTACTATTTCCAGTTTCGGAAAGAATGTATTTTAAAATAGCAGGAACATCGTATACTCCCATTTCGTGCCAGCTAGATTTAAACATGATTTATTTATTAATTATTTTCTAAATTATGCATTCAAGTATTATTTCAATAATGCAAGTGTTCTCTATTAATTTTATTATTTAGTATAAATTATGAGCAGAAAAACGAAATAATTTTTTTGATAAAATGGAGTTAAATTTTTTCACAAAATAATGTGCATACCTAAAATCCCAGTATTTTTTATCGGCTTGAGTTAAATTCACGTGCTCTGAAGAATAGCTTGTACCCCTGTGGTTAGTTGCCCACACATCATACCCAGCGTCAGCAAGAGCCATTCCTAAATGCAAATTTTTAAAATGAATTCTAAATAACTAAATAAAAGTAAAAATGCACATATTAATTATTGTGCTCTTTGAAGATTAAGTAGTAAACAGCATCAACATATTTTAATTCTTTAAAGATTTTTATTTAAAAATATTAGTATGTTAAATACCCAAATTGCGATCCCCGGTTTGTAGAAACCATTGTGTGGACGTCGCTCCCAGTCCATGGTTTAGTAAAACTACCCTCAATTTTTTATTTAAATTCGCCTGATTTCGAACTCTGAAAATTGTCAAAACGTAGCCGTCTTCCGTTGTTACGGAATGAGTTTGCACGTGGTAACCGTGCACTTCAACGAACTCTGGCTAAAAATGGTTGAAATTAAAAATGACATTTAACGAACCATATTAGAACAGGGATGAAGTGTCTACATTGTTTTCAAATAAATTTAACAACACCTAGACAGTACCATTCTTAATTTGATATCTGGATCACTCTGATAATGAGACGAGAGTGTCTCGAAGTAACATTCTGCTAAATCTGCGGGGGTGGATATACTTGGCTTGAATGGGAGAGGAAGTATCGCGTCTATTTTATTGACAATTCTTTTGAACACATTAGTTACAACGTTCTTTGCAGGTTGACAAGAGTCAACAATGTGTAACTCGTAGAAAGGAAAATATATTAAAATTGTCGATAAGAATAATGAAATATTACGCGTCATAGCTGTAAACGATTCTCATTTGCAAAGTCCTGCAGACTGCAGAATAATGAATGCATGAGGGTGTCAAGGAAAGAGTTGAAAGAAAATATGCAATATTTTGGAATATAGGATTTAAGCATACAATACGAAAACAACTCATTTATTTTTAAACTACCACGATAGAATAAATTGAGAACTTTGTAAAAGAATCCGTGCATTATTCACGTTTTAGGTCCCATTTTTAGTGTTTAAATATCGTACAGGCAGTGACAAAATAAAATAAACCTGAATATGTTAATCACTTTTTATGAGGGCTGCTTTTATTGAGTTCAGAAAACATAAATGCTTATTCGCCATTGTTTACAAACTAAATGATTATTAGCATAGGCTCCGGAACCGGATGGGCAGGGTGGACCATGCCCACCCTGAAAATTGTCAGGGTGGGCAATACATTAGTATGCCCACCCATAATTTTAGTAACTATATATGCTAGTGCGTTGTGGAATACACAAACTGCGTTTTCGTCTACTGGGATAAATTGAATTCATTCACATAATGTAATAGTTCGTTGAAAATCTCATGAAACTATCTACATATCTGCATAATTTTCTTCATGTACCTATACCATGGAAGTCTAGGTAGTTTATAGCATGCCCACCCGCCCACCCACTTCAATATAGGTTCCGGAGCCACTGATTATTAGCAATTGTCCTCGTATGTCATAATTTTATTTTATTAGTTAATAAATGCTATAGACACCAATATAAAAGTGTATTATTAGATATTAGGCTCGCTATAGGAATGTCGAAATAATAAAACTTTAAGGTTGTCTTATCTATACAATTTTATACATGCACTTCAATCATTTGCAATTTTTTTTCATTCAAGCATATTAATATATTACACACGTTTATTTAAAAAAAAATTATTAATCGCCCTTACATTTTGTAGATGCTATGATATCCCGAGTCCTTACGGTAAAATTAAATCTGGATATTGAATTTTCTCTAAAAGCCAAAAACATTTAACTTGTTTTTCGTCTACTCAAAAATATATTTTTCCCCAGCCGAGTATTAAAGTTACTCTGATATTATAATATTTAAAGATGCAATCATCATCCATGGGATAATTCCCAGGTGTATTTAACACAGTAATACAATTTTTGTTTATGGCTTCATTTCATTTAATATGGTGCTGTAAACCAATTTATCAGCATCTTTAGCGACTGCAAAATCTAAGTGGTTAAACAACCGCCATGAAACTTCGACAAGTTTATTTCTTTTCCTTTGTGATGCAGATCCAATTTTGCTGAAGGTTATTTTTGAATCCTTTAGCGAGGAATATGTTAAAATAATTGGTGAGAATGGATGTAAGTGCAATATATTAAAGTATATCGCTTAAAATTAAATTTCTTACCGTTGGTGTTGCCAAATTATCATTCAGGGCATAAATCATAACAATTTTGCATGTAACTTTTGTCAAATTGTAAAATGGTGGTAAAGTGACACCTTGTCCATAGTGTTTTTCATTTTCTTCGGGCGACAAATAATCGAACTGTCTGAATGACGGTGGATAGTATGACATGCTTTGAGCATAGTGAACAGAACACTTTGTGGATGCAGTATCCGGGAATTTCGAAAGGGCAACGGCAAGTCTAGGCTGAAACGTTTAATCAGAGTACATATTAGCATTACGTTTATTTTCAAATATCAAATATTTGAATCGAGTTAAAGCTTAAAATATCATTGAATATTTTTCGTTGAATATATATTTTTTGGAAAAAATGGAATTTTATTAACATGTTATTTCGGAAAAATACCTATTTGATTTTATTATTGTCAAATATTGATTTTTTACTTTCCATAGAAGTTGAATTGAAAAAATACAAATAATTTGAGTAAGAAAGATATAATGTGCCTTATTACATAGTCTGCCTGTGGAGCGTCGTAGCCAGAACTTAAATAAATTAAATTATTGCATACAGGACAGTTCAGTTCAGTTTTTGCGCAAACGTCTCCAAGTGACGTGTTGAATAATTTGCTGTCATCGGATGGTTTACTTCCCCCGACAATTAGTTGTGTAGTCAAATACTAAAAGGAACAATAATTTCTTTCATTATTATATCAACTTTTTTAATCTTAAGCCCCATGCCCGTATTTAGGAATCAATTTCGAGAGTGCAACGTTTAATAATAACCAAAAAATTCGGAAATACGTAAAGTAAAAATTTTAACGAGAGGAGCAATGAAGTTATTAAGAAGAATTATGATTTATGTCCCTCTGATTAGGTCTGTAATTTTTACCCTTTCTTCATAACCGAGAAATGCTAGTTGGCGAATGATATTTGTGCTGTGACTTAAATACGCAGCAGGTGCCAGAAGAAAAGCCGTCTCAATTTTTTTGTTCAAATGCGGATGAATTGACATGGCTACCAAAAATTGGGTTGTGCCCATTGAATGTCCCACATAATAGAGTTTACTTCTTTGAGTTACTTTGAGAATGTATTTAATCACAGCCGGAACATCGTAAACCCCCATTTCATGCCAACTGTAAACGATAATAAAAATGCATGGTTGCGATTCGGTTTTAGATAAAAATAGAAAATTTTGTGAACTATACAATATACTAATATTATATTATATAAAAAATCTAAAAAATTATATTGACAAATTACTTAAAAAATGTTTACGATTAAATTTAATGTTTGTATACCTAGTATTTTCTTTTGATAAAATAAATACAAAAACCGAATTGAAAAGAACTAAAGTTGTAATAAAAATTAATTATTTACCTAAAATCCCAATATTTTTTATCATTTTGAGTTAAATTTACATGGCCTGTAGAATAGCTACATCCTCTGTGATTGGTTGCCCACACGTCGTAACCGGCATCGGCGAGAGCCATTCCTAATTGCATGAGTCCACCAAAAATTTTGAAAGGATTTTTATCATATCTTCATCGTTTTTGGAAATTGAGTCACATTAATTAATTGTATAGCAATCGCTTGTATTGAGACGCATCCATTATGGGAGCGTATAGTCCCAAATTTTGAGAACAATAGAATTTGAATTACATCAAATTTGTGATTAAAACGAAAAATTGTTCAATTTTTTACACTTTTATGACTATTACAATTTATTCTGGAGGGTGCACGTGCACCCCCTGGCTACGTGCCTGCTAATGATAAGAAGTCATTTGTACCTACCTAAATTGCGATCCCCCTTTTGTATAAACCATTGGGCAGATGAACCTGTCAAACCATGGTTTAATAAAACAACTTTTAAACTTCTGTTTAATTTGGTTTCATTTCGTACTCTGTAAACTGTCAAAATGTAACCGTCGTCCGTGGTCACGGTATGAGTTTCAACCTTGTAGTCGTGAGCACTGACAAATTCAGGCTAAAAGATCATTAGAACAGTAAAATAATATTTTTCATTTTTTGGACCTACGAATGATTATAATATTATGCTAAAGAAATCAACGAAAAAATAATGAAACAAACATTAGATTAACTAATTACCATTCTTCTCTGGATATCCGGATCATTTTTATAATCAGAAGAAAGCGTTTCGTAATAACATTGGATCAAATCTACGGGAGTGGCTACGATTGGTAGCGCTGGTAGTGCTAATGAACCTACTTGGTTTACAACTCCATTCAGAGTGTTACTAACTAATGGCGCACAAGACTCAACTAAAGGTCTGTAGCAAAGAAAAACAATTAAGAATGACACAATGAAGAATTCCTTTGTGCCTTGCATCATGTAGGTTTTAATCAAAACGACTAAATCAAATGCTTATTAGCCGATTTTGTAGACATGGCTTTAAAGTGTAAAAAACAATTTTTGAACTCTATTTTAAATATAGGTATGATGTAGGCATAAAGCTATATATATAGGATGTATATAAAATTTGTATACAAAGAGACTAAATTATTCAATTATTCCAATACAAAAAATAATTTGTATACAAAGAGACTAAATTATTCCATTATTCCAATACAAAAAATAATTTGCAAACAGTTACAAAACAATTTCTTTGAATTAATTAATGTTTGACCAATTCAATACATCATAAATCTTAAGCCGTTTATATTATAACAATAACAATATAAATTTAATTTGTGTAAAAGCAATTAAATAATTATTATAAACAGTTTTTACTTTTTACACAATTGGTTTTATTACGCTTAGAATTAAAAGAGGTTAAAATAATAGCTTAATTAATTTATACATTTTACTACTGTATAGTATAAACCAGGCACGTAACTAGGATAGTAAGCTGGGGGGTGCACAGATTATTTTTTACAGAAATTAATTAATGGTAGAGCAAAATTTGAATATGAGGTACACTTGAGTGCATGTACAACGCTTTGAATTAGGTCCAAACAAACGAAACACGTCAAATTTGCTCGCAGAGCAATATTTTTTCCAATTTTTTTAACTTTTATGGTAAATCAAGCTATTTTTGAGATAGCAAACGCATTCTGGGGGGTGCACGTGCACCCTGTGCACCCCCTCTGGATACGGGCCTGGTATAAACATTAAACACCGTTGAGATTATTATCATAACTTCACTAAAGCTTTTAGCGACCAAAATAAAAAGCTTAGATTGTGACTATGAAAATAAAGAAAACCGATACGTTGGAAAAACTTGAAAAACTTTTCATTATTGGTTTTGGAAACTTGGATTAAAATTCATTATAAAATGGATCAGATTGACGATAAAATTCAACAATTTGGAGCCGAAATCTATTTAAAATGCATTTAATTAGCTCGTAAGACGAAAAATTTGGCAGAGTCAAAATCAACATAAAAAAATTGTACGATTTGTTGCATTTTTAGGGAAAAATAATCTCCTTTTTTAGGAGAGACCTTATTTTATCTAGTGCAAACCAGTGGCGGATCTAGGATTTATAACAGGGGGGGGGGGTTTGAAGGAAATTCCAGTGAACATCGGCGAATATAATAGGTATTCAACCGAATTGAATAATTTTGGATTCTTATCTAGTGTAAACTGAAATATAACAGGGGGGGTTTGGACCCTTAAAACCCGTATGTAGATCCGTCACTGGTGCAAACATCTAGAGTTATCTTCAGCCCCTTAACTAAGCCCCCCTAAAAAGGACCACTGTGCCCATGCCCCATGCCAATGTAAAGTACTAGGCTTTAAGGCAGTTATCCTATCAATTATCAGGTTCTTTCTGCACTGTTATTTTATTAATCTCAGAGTACCCCAATTCTGATCACTCTTTATGTTAGTTCATTGATATTTGCTTGTAAACTTGCAATTGAAGTAAATCCGCGGTTTTCAATGATTTAATTGAATTATTTGTGTTGATGGAAGATGGAACCATCTCATAATTTTGAATTTTATATATTAATCAAGCGTAATATTTAAAACTACAAACTAGTAACTGTTACACTTTTCTAAATACAGCACATTGATTATTATTTAATATTTGAATTGATAAATTAATTGACATTGTTTATAGCCTTCGTCATTCGTGGTTTTATATTCAAGTTTAATTGTATTATACAGGATCGACAGGATGCCTAGATCTTCTGGAAGGAGAATAAGCCCTTACCTAGGCCCTTACCACCGTAAGAAAAGAGAAGAAGCGAGGAGAAAAAGGGAATCACAGAATAATTTGGCTGTCCAAAATAGAAAAGGTAATTCACAGAATTGACACAATATTATAACAATAATAACTTTATCTGTAATTTAATTGTAATAAAAATTAAAGGCTAAACCTAGCTGCGCAAACGTTGAACGTTGTATAATACATTAATACATACTACATACCAAGTTAGCGAAAAGATAATGGTACAGGTTCGCTCAATTGACAAACCGGATATCATGTGGTACAAAATACCCCATTTGGAAAATCTGGTTATCATTATTACTACTTGATATTTTAACTTACACAGCAAGTATTACCCACGCTAGCGCTATTTAATCTTAGTTTTAAAATGAAATTCTTAGAATGCAATATTTCAATTCACCTAATAATAATAATAAGTTGGGAAATTGGCTCTGAAGAGTTGACAGGCTCATAGTCTATCAGTTGTCAGTAAACTATAGTCCTTTGCAGGAGAAACAAACATTACTTTTTTATATTATAGCACTTTTATTGATTATTTTATTTATTTTAAAGGTTCTTCAACATCTGATATTGCTGGACACCCAAATGATGGTATATTGGAAAGAATAAGTGCAAACTGTGCAAATTGTGCCTCACCTTTTGAAAGTGATAGTGAACGAAATGTTAAATTCAAGACAATGCTCTCACAAACAAATGAAATCGAAATTATTGATGCCATTTTCTATATTTACGGACTGACGGTAGCAGATTGGTCAAAAACTTTGACTATTATAGACCACGGATCAGATTTCACATCTGCATCTGAAGTTGTGTCCTCAAATGGCATCCCTTTTTGTTCCAAATGTTCTTCAGCTTTAGAAAATGTTTACACGTCGCACAAAAGTTTGAAGGAGATAGAACATAATGAATCACTGTTTGCAAAAGCCCTCAACAACAAATACAGCCGTGAAATACAAAACAAAAGCGAATGTGAAGACAACAATGAACTCATTAAATCTTTAAATAACTCGAAGTTGTCTGACGAAGAATTGGAATTCAAAGAGGAAGAGAGTTCAGCAGACACATTTAACATTTTTGATTTGGAAGATGCAACTCTGGATGTCAATTCTGAATTGGAACAAATGGATGACCCTTTGAGGGTGGATGGCTTAGATGATCTGCAGTCTTCAAATAATGTATTTACAGAAACAAATAAAAACTCTATTGTAGAACATAATGAGAATATTGTGTCAATACCAGATGACCAGCGTAAAACAAACAGCAGATTTATACCTAAAATATTGCAACGTCACCAACATCCAAAAAATGCTAAACGCTCCATCAAAAATGCCAAGTTTTCTACTGTGTCGAAGAAACCGAAGAAGGGTATACTCATTTTGCTTGTAATACTATTAATAATAATTAAAAGCAGGCATCTTCAAGCATTAAATGAAAATATATGTTTGTATACCTAATACCTACCTAGTTTTAGAAATAATTAGATATTTCAAATTGAACTTTCAATTAACTACAGTTCATAATATAAAGGTTGCGACTTTTTTTATTAATAGAAATCTCTCTAAGCGGAGTACCACAAATACGACGATGTTCTGCACCGACTAGCAAGACTTTACCCTTACCTAAACTAATAATAGATCGGGTAGATCGTAAGTAATTCATCTCTCTGACGTAATATTAACTATTGTTCATAGCTTAAAGTTTTTGAAACTAACAAACTAAGATGTTCTAATTAATATACATATATATACGTATTTTCAATTAATATTCATTTATAGGGAGTAATTATTTAATTTTCAGATTCATTCAATATTTCGTGCTGTGACGAATCATTTTTCAATCTGGAGGAATTTATAAATCATCAACTGAATTTACATAAGGAGGAAATGCCTAAACTAATCAAATGTAACATTTGTGAAGTATTAATTCCTAAAAATAGACTTGCCAATCACATGGAGAACTACAATGAATTTCGAAAACAGTATTTCAAGTGTAAAATATGTGCTTCAAAATTTTTGTGTGCAAGTGGTATGACTGAACATTTACAAACTCATGATTCGGTAAAATACACAGCTTTGATATGTGACATTTGTGAAACCCCTACGCAATCCGATTATCAACTGATTGTACACAAAATGACGATTCATTCTGATTCGGGGATGCCTGAACCGAAACAGGTGTTTACGTGTAACATTTGCAATTCAAAATTTAAAACCAAGAGTGGTTTAAGAACGCATTGTTACACACGACATGATCCTGCAAAACAAGTGACTTGTGGTGTGTGTGGGAAATTGTTTTCATCAAAGCAATACTTGCATACTCATATGAAAAGAATGCACTTGGATACTCTGGATTATAAATATCCTTGTACTATATGCAATAAGATGTTTGGTTCTCAACACTTTTTGGCAGCACATCAAGCAAAAAGTACAGTTTGTCAATTTCCGGAGCACTGCTCAGTTTGTGAAAAATGTGGGAAGAGTGTATTAACTAGTGATATGTATAAACATAAGCAACTACATGAAGATGAAGAATGTTCAAACAAAGAGTTATTTCGATGTCCTAAATGTGGCAAACTCTTGAACCACCGAGATAGCTTACAAAAGCATACAGGAAGGGAATGTCAGCTTAATTGGTTTTAACACCTAAATAAGCGTATGTATATATTCATTGACAGAAACAAATTGACATTGTCCCTTCGCCGTCTTGGCAATGGCCCTGGCGGTGTGGCGACTTTGTGAAGAGGGAGGATGCAGCATTAATTGCTGGAAGACAGCAATTAAGCTGTCAGGAGCATCCGGTGAAAGAAAATCTGTTCTTTTGTGAAAAATTTGGAAAAAGCACCAAGAATATGACCAACATGAGAATTCACATGAAAGTTCACGTAAAAGATTAATTCAATTCCACTAAAATCTAAATCTGCGGTATTATGTTGTCATTATCACTCTACTTTTAAAGCAATAAAAATAATATAATAAATTCTTAGATTTTTACAAATAGCATTTTAATGGTTTTCATTTTCAAATAAAAAAAAGATCCGAATAAATAATGGTGGCTTTTTTAACTTAATGTCTCAAACTGTTCTTTCAATTTGAAGGATGTGCTATGGTAGAGTATAAACCTAGGGTAAGGTTGTATACAGCTAATGTGAATATGCACGTAAAGCGTTCATCTATGGGGTAAATTGTTTTATTTTAATATAATGTCGTCGCAAGAGCTTATTAGAATACATAGGTGCTTTGGAAAATGTTATTTAAACTTAAACATAAAAAAGTATAATGCAGTGCGCATTTAGGGGGGCTTAGGGGGTTGAAGCCCACACAACATAGAAAAATTGTAATATCTTTTGCATTTTTAGGGCAAAATAATCTCGTATTTGGGAGTGACCTTATTTATCTAATATAGAGTCCAAAAATGTGGGGTTATCTTCAGCCACCTAAGTCCCCCCTAAATGGGTCACTGACCAATCTGACCATATAATTTATGTCAATGTCTCTTCAATATAGGTCAAGTCACCTATAATATTATGTTCTTTCTGCACTGCACAATTATTTTATTAATCTCAAAGTACCCCAATACTCGTTATGTTAGTTCATTGATACTTACAAAGTAAATTCGCGCCTTTCAATGTTTAAATTGAATTGTTGATAATGGAAATTAGAATTATGAAACCATCTGTAAACTTAAAATTGAGGAGATTCATAATTTGACGGGTAAATACTCATGAATAGTTTAACATTTATTTTTGAACATTGACCCAAAAATTTGCAACAGCACATTGATTTTTATTCAATATTTGAATTGATGATTGAATAACTAATTACCATTGTCTTCATTGTATATTATAATGTCTAATTGTTTTATATATTAGGATGCCTAGATACCGAAGTGTCAGTTGTCGAAAGAGACTCAGCCCTTATCACCGTAAGAAAAGAGAAGAAGCGAGGAGAAAAACGGAATCACAGAAAGAATGTAATTCGACTCTCCATATAAAGAGTACTGCTGAGTCCAGCTAACGTAGTTAAACGTACTCGACGGAAGGCAAAGCCCAACTGAATTTTTGATGAGAATTATAAACAAAAAAATGCCCAAAAAGCCACTTATTTCCGTAGTAACAACAACTTTTGATAGATTGAATTCGTACAGTAAAAATTAAGGACTCCACAACAACGTCGTTACCAACTTTACCTTGTGTTTCGATTATGATTAAAACTCAAATTAATAAGGTGAAAAAGTAAAATCAATTGATTACTATATTAGTAACTGTATCTTTCTTTATTATACTTCAGAAAACATTATTCATGCACTTGAGCACATAACCTTCTCCATGATTATTAGTGTTTATCTGAATTCATAAGTTAAAGGACTAATTATTACATAGTATTATTGGGTAAAATTGTAATGAACACATAATGTTCTCCATGATTAGTGTTTATCTGAATTCATAAGTTAAAGGACTAAATTGGAAGAATTCCACGTATACGGTGTAGCGGTTTTCGGCTTACTCTCGCTATAATTCAAAAACTGCT
>JAQFYB010005232.1:0-14496 GCA_034694085.1 Pogonognathellus longicornis | reverse complement strand
TACAGATACTAAGTCTCCCGATGGTAGCTGTTGACAGAAAAAAGTAGCAAATGCTAGCTATTCCTTCCTTTAGTCATCATATATTGTATGAAGTACATAATCATTTTATGGCATTCCATTATGCTGGTCATTCAGCCGATGCAGTGATAGCATTTTTTTTATTTCCAGCAAAAATGACAGATTTTGATATTAACCCAGACTTTCACGTAAAATGGCTACCTTCAACCGTGCGTATCGACATAGACGATTCTAAACGAATCCAAGTCACTGATATGGATGCAAAAGTCACAGAATCAGCTGCACAGCAAGACAAAACTCAAATTACACAAACTGCCGAATATCAACTCATAGCTGTAGTTTGCTTTGTTCGTGACCCAGAACTGGAGGAAAAAAGCAATCTTGTGTCAATGATTAAAGTAGACCCCGTATACTTCGATCGCAAGGGGCAACATCAGTCTAAAACTGGGTGGTTTCTTTTCAACGACTTTTGGTGTGGCCTTATTTTACAATTTCATGATAGCCTTTATGGTATAATATAAATGATATTAGCTATAAACTAAATGTTACAATGTAATTCTGCATAGCATTCGGGAAATTCCTATGTCAGAAGCAAACAGTTTTAATCCGAAATGGAAATTGCCGTGTGTAGTGTACTACCGAAAAGTGGAAGTTCCTGAAGAACTACTCCTGAGTCCACCGATTCAAAATAATATTACGGTGGATGTGTTTAAAGAATCAAAATATAAAGAATTGGAAAAAAGCAAAAAAGTGAACTACATACCTTTAAAGCAAGATGAAATTCCACAAAAAGGAGAGTTGGTGGCTATGGATGCAGAGTTTGTAACGTTAGGGCAGGAGGAAACAGAATTACGAAGTGACGGCAAATTAGCGACAGTTAAACAACAGCAGTTGACTGTAGCAAGAGTTACATGTATTCGAGGTCAAGGTGCTATGGAAGGAGTGCCGTTTTTAGACGATTATGTGTCTACCCAAGAGGTTGTAGTCGATTACCTTACGAAATTTTCGGGAATTCAACCGGGAGATTTAGACGCCAACTTTAGCTCAAAAAACGTGACAATGTTGAAGTCGGTTTATTTGAAATTGCGATTTCTTGTCGACTCTGGAGTTAAATTTGTTGGACATGGTCTTAACAACGACTTCAGGTAATAACGTGTTCGTATTCGCTCTTATTAGTATTACAGTATTACGAATCTGAGATGGTGTTTTAAATGTAATTTTTATGATTATGACAACTTTAGGGTAATCAATTTGGTTGTCCCTCCGGATCAAGTAATAGATACGGTCACTCTTTTTTATCTGCCTAATCAAAGAATGATATCTTTGCGATTTTTGGCGTGGCATTTTTTGGGTACACACAATACCCAAATAATTCTGTTCAAGGTGCTGTAGATTGTTCTTCATTGAAGATGGTTTCACTAAATTTTGTTTTATTTTAAATCAGGCCTGGTGATTCAATCAGATATGCACGACTCTGCGGAAGATGCCCGTGCTGCTTTGTGTCTGTACAGGAAATACGAAGAAATAAAAAAGAGTGGTAAGTTGGACCAAGCTCTTGAAGATTTATATGAAGCTGGTAAGAAGGCTCAATGGAAAGTACCCAACGAAAGTGATAAATAATTTTAAGAGAAATATTTATGAAATAATGAACAGGTTTACAGATAATATTGCGATTTATTTTACTATTTTTATTGTCGTGGATGTAACCGAGTTTCTTTATACAAAACTGAAATATAAAATTGAAAATACATAAATGTGAATTTTGATAAAATAAAATACCGTATATACTAAAATTACAATTATTATGTTAGAAATTATTGATATTGATCAAATATTCGTATCAGTCTATTACTAGATACAATTGTTTCCATTTCTGTGCCCACACATCACTATGAAACTCTTAAATTGATTGTTTCCATTTTTGGAAACAGTAGCATTGGGCTATGGGTTGGGCACTGCACTGCGCACTGTACAGAAATTCGCAGAGGTCGGCAAACCATTTTATTTTAAATGCATTTTAATCATACTACGTGTACCTAAGTATTTTATAGTTTGCAGATGAAAATAGTGATAATAATAGTATGTATTTAAAAGGCAAAATACTTTTCCTTCTCAAACAATTAGCAGCATTAATGAAGCTCTTTTAAATGGTTATTATTATTATAATTGAGAACGGATCTAGGATTTTTCAAGGGGGGGTGTTCCATTTACATGAGTAATCACATCGAATCAAGGCCGTATCCAGAAATCGAATATGAGTCAATTTGGGCCAAAATCGACATGAAATGCATCAAATTCGCGCGTAGCGCTAAAATTTTCGTGATATTTTGTCCTTTCAGGCCAAAATAACCTCTTTTTGAGAATTAGGCCATCTTATCTAGTGTAAGTTCAGATTTCAATGGGGGGGGGGGGGAGTTTGGACCTGCAAAAGCTAGTGCTAGATCCGTCAATGAAAACAAGAAGATGTGGTCGGAACAAGGCTTCATTCAAAATGGGCTTTCTCCATGTTAAAATGAAATTCAATATGGCTTTGAATATGAATGGGCTTTCTCCATGTTAATATGAAAGTCAATATGGCTGCAGTAGTTCATGAACCAATCAGAATTACGAGTTGCAATAAATATCATTCTAAAGAGGAGACTTCCACCGTCATTTTTATTTTTCATGTATGGGTTGTCAAACTTTGGGTGAAATTTATGAAAAATGGGTCGGTGACATCTTGCCTACTCACTGTACTCACATCTCAAAAGAAAAAACATGAAACCGACCCGTTTTTAATGAGCAATTATTTAACCCCCATTACATTACCAAAGTTAAATAACCCATACATGACCGTAGAAATCTCTCCTTTCTTTGATATATATATCGCAATTTATAATTCAGTCTGGTGCATGAAATAAAAATATTATTGTGAAGTTCATTTTAAGATGGTGGGGGGACCTTTTTTATGAAGCCTGCTTGTTCCGACCGCATTACATTACCGAAGTTAGACAACCCATATTATTATATGAAAATGACTGTTGAAATCTCATCTTTCGATTGATATATCGCAACTCAAAGTTTGGTTCGGGAGATACAGATTTTCAAAAACTTAGTGTTACTTGTACACAACAGCCTGTACATTACCTACCAGCTAGAATCAACAAAAATTAATATGCCTGTGGTTCTTCTGTCGACAATAGACTCTCTCCCAGTTCAGGGATTGAGATTTGCTGTCGACTATAGTCTATCTCCCAGGTGAAAACTTGAGAATTTAAATCGACAATAGACTCTCTCCCAGGCCAATTCATTCTCTCTTCTCGTTTTATGTGAATTGCATTGCAGATTGGCATATCATCACTAGTTGTTTTAAGAAAAGAAGATGCATCATCAAACCTTTACTATTGTCCTAACAGAGCTGACAAAAAATGAAACTAAAATTCGGCAACTCTTTCATTAGTCCTTTATGGAAAAGTTATGGAAAAGCCCCAATGAGCCAATTGGATATGTGGAAGAATGGAATGGGATTAATTGAATGATTGACAATGAGACTAGTAAGTTATTCTGATTGTTATGAATATGAGATACAATTTGATGTATGATTATGATTAGTGATTAGAGGAAACGAGATTGTCGAAGATGAGTTTAGGAGGACATCAAGGCATTTGAAAGTTGATGTATAATATTTACTAAATAACTAACATGAAGCATATTACATCAAGGTAAACCTACAACACCTAAAGGCTAGATTGATTAGGAGAATGTATATCTTGAGCTTTTTCTACAGATTCCGTCCTACATTCCTAGTAGAGAGTTGCCTGGGCGCACTTTTTAGCGCCCATGCCTGCCCATGCCCATGAGTTTTATTCTATGGGCGCCCATGGGCGCCCATGCCCATGGACAAGGCGAACAATTCCGCCCATAGGCGCCCATGGGCGCCCATGGGCGCCCAGGAGCTGTTGTAGATGTAAACCCACGAATAATGCCTAGCTAATATGCATATGTGAACGATACATTTAAGATTATCCGCCACTTTTGAAGGCGGTTACCACCACCTCTAAGTAAGACTGCTGTTAAATACATCACAAAATAAAGCACACTCACGAAACTGTAGTGTAGTGTAGACAGTGTAGAGGTCAGGTAGGTTAGATATTAAAGATTTGTAGGAAATTCACTAACATTCGTCATGTATAAATGCTGTCCAAATCTATGTATGGGCATACATGGGCGCCCATGCCCATAGGATTTGTGCCCATGGGCGCCCATGCCCACATGGTCAGTCTCCATGGGCGCCCATGGACTACCACGTTTCCGCCCATGGGCGCCCATGCCCATATGGGCATGGGCATGCCCATTGCCCATGTGGGCGCCCATGCCCAGGCAACTCTCTAATTCCTAGCAACTTCAGTTTACTATTCTTCTGAAGCCAGCAAACACTTCCGTATATATTTTCTACATCCTACATATTATGTATGTTTGTATTTTTATTTCATATTTAAAGCCGGGGCATTGTTCATGATTCATTGCTCCTCAATTCGTGGTATGTGAAGGCCTATAGAAAAAGCTGGCCAATGAACTTTAACAATCAACCACGTCATCTAACCCACATTTAAGTTGTGGAACTGTGGAAATACATTGCTTTAGAAGTGCTTTGAACGCGGAAGTGACCTGAAAATCCATAAAAACATTTCTTTTTAATGGTTGGGTAAAGAAACTCTTCAGTCTTCCGGGAACATCGGGCGCAAAGCTGTGGTCATTTTTCACAAGTCTTTTAGGAAGGTGACTTCGTAGCTAACCTCCACGTACACACCAAATAAAACTGTGCCACCTGCTGTTCATATTACGGCCAAAATGTTTTGCTATCCCACGGTAGCAATTTCATTTGTAGCCTTTTTGGTTGCAAATGTTATTGGACTGCCCGCCCATAGTGGAGTAAACCGTAAGACCCGAAATGCGGATTCAGCGGTAGAGGTTATTAGCGATGCTGCTTCTAAAATTCCGATTGAGGCATACGATGATGATCCAACTCTACTTCAAATGGTGGACAAGGTGAATTCCTTGACAACTTACAACAGTCTTGCTGACAACACTATCGAAATCTTTAAGCGTCACACCGTGGATGCCAACTCGGAAGTTGTCGTTCTAACAGCTGCAGAAGACGCACTTCCCGTCAGGGGCGCCAAGCGACGTTACATCGTCCTCAGACAAAAGCCTGCAGAATCCGCGCATCACTACTACTACGTTACTTACGCATACTTACGGTAACTCACCTTCACTCACTCCCCTCCATTTTTACAACATTTCCAATATTTCAAATCTAACTAATTTGTTGCAGGAGCGCCACTGACCAAGACAAAGATGGAGTTGTTAGCATTGAGGGCAAGAAGATGATGATTGAATGGGACGCTTGGGAATATCGCGGCCCTGGACAAAACCGATTTGTGACTTTCGGATTCACGAACTGTGCTAAATCAATCCTTGTTCCATGCGGGTTCAATGAGTCTGTCGGTGCGGCTGCCGGGGTTGATAAGGCAGTTTCCATAACTCAGAAATGGACACCTCGTTCGAAGCATTTGTCCCAATCTCCAAACATTCAATTATTGAAAATCGAGACAGAAAAGGGGTTTGATGTTTTGGACAATTACGATCTATACGGAGATTTGGAAGTGACGAAAGAAGGAACTGGACGTGCGTTGACTAAAGTATCAGCGGGGGTTCAAACGAATCTTTTGGACGAGGATGAACTTTCATCGAGCAAGACTGGATTGAAAGGAATGCCTAGAATGATGCAGTCGTGGGGAGAATCAAAATCGTGGGGAGAGTCTCAATCGTGGGGCAGTCAATCCAGCTACAACTCAAATTCCAATAACAACCAAGCAAGCAATCAGGGACAGAGTAGTAGTTATGGTAATTCCAATAGCTTCGGAAGCAGTTTCAGCTACAACAGTAAGAGATTCACTCGTAATCTTTTATTAGTGACGTCATCTTACTTTAGCAAGATATCCATGTTAATAGCTATTTTGTGTTTACAGACGGGGCCAGCAATGGAGCAAATTCAGGGTCTGGAGGTTCTAATAATGGGGGTGGAAGTAATTCTGGAAGCAGCCAAGCTGGTTCTGGAGGTTCTAGCAATTGGGGTGCAAGCAACTCTGCAGGTGGCCAAAGTAGTTCAGGAAATGAGAACTCATGGGGCTCCAGTAGTAACTCTGGTGGTGGTGGAGGATCTGGAGGATTCGGAGGCAGTGGACAAGGAGGTGGCCCTGGAGGCAGTGGTGCTGGAGGTAGTGGCCCAGGAGGCAATCGTGCTGGAGGATATGGAGGTAGTGGTCCTGGAGGCAGTGGCCCTGGTGGCAGCGGTCCTGGAAACAGTGGTCCTGGTGGCAGCGGTCCTGGAAACAGTGGTCCTGGTGGCAGCGGTCCTGGAAACAGTGGTCCTGGTGGCAGCGGTCCTGGAAATAGTGGTCCTGGTGGAAGTGGTCCAGGAGGCAATGGTCCTAATGGTCCCGGGGGATATGGAGGTGGTGGTCCAGGAGGCAGTGGTCCTGGTGGCAGTGGTCCTGGAGGCAGTGGTCCAGGAGGCAGTGGTCCTGGTGGAAATGGTCCTGCAGGCAGTGGCCCTAATGGTCCTGGGGGATTTGTAGGTGGCGGAGCAAGCAATCAGGGAGGGGCAAATTCTGCAGGTGGCTTTGGCTCTGGAGGCGGAAGCAACCAAGGGGGTGCTAATTCTGCAGGAGGAAATTACCAAGGTGGAGGAAATAACCAAGGAGGTGCTAATTCTGCAGGAGGAAATTACCAAGGTGGAGGAAATAACCAAGGGGGTGCTAATTCTGCAGGAGGAAGTAACCAAGGTGGAGGAAATAACCAAGGGGGTGCTAATTCTGCAGGAGGAAATTATCAAGGTGGAGGAAATAACCAAGGCGGAGGAAATAACCAAGGTGGAGGAAATAACCAAGGTGGTGCTAATTCTGCAGGAGGAAATAACCAGGGTGGAGGAAATCGGCAGGGAGGGGCAGGTGGTTCTGGCGGAACAAAGGCAGCTGGAAATGTTGTAGCAAACGCCAAGGGTGAAAATGGAAAAGTACAGGCTAACGCTGCATCTAAGAATGGTGGGAGTGCCATAGCTAATGCTATTAACGGAACAAGTGCAAATGCAAATGCGATGGCTTCAGGGGCTGGGTCAGCCGTGGCCAACTCTGACACTTACGGTGCTGGCGGTGCAAAGTCTTCGGCTATCGCAGCGGGAAAAGGAGACGCTAAGGGCTCTGCCATTTCGCAAGGCACCGGAGATGCTCAATCAAATGCAATTGCCAAAGGAGGCGGTAATGCTCTGTCGACAGGTATTGCCAAGGGTGGTGGTAATGCGGCTTCGAATGCTGCAGCGATGAACGGAGGGGACGCTTTATCAAGTGCCTTAGCTTACAAAGGTGGAAATGCTCAATCTAATGCCAATGCCCAGGGAGGTGGAAATGCCAAGTCTAACTCAATGGCATCTGGAGGAGGAAGTTCTAATTCAGCGGCAATGGCATCTGGGGGAGGAAATGCCGATTCAAATGCGGCTGCATCGGGAGGTGGAAACGCGGGTTCAAATGCGATTACCCAAGGAGGCGGCAACGCCAAATCCCAAGCTATGGCGGGCGATGGTGGAAAAGCAACCTCCAATTCTGTAGCCAAAGGAGGTGGAAGTGCTCATTCGAATGCAGTTTCTTTCGGCGGAGGAGCGGCAGAATCCAATGCCATGGCTGAGGGTGGCGGTGATGCTATTGCAAATGCAATGGGAGACGACGGAGGTAGTATTTGTAGAGTCAATGTCATTCTTTTCCAAATAATTTCTTTCCCATACAAATAATATAACAGTTCCTCCAAATTAACTTCATATTTTATTTCACAGCCCCCTCAAGTTTTGACTCTGACGCATTCGAGAAAGAAATGATGGATAGCGGAGTGGCGTCTGGATTTTTCCTGAACAATGCCAACGGCAGGAGTTTCCTCGATGGTGAATTTAATTATTCAATCTTAGTGGCTATACTTATCGTTAGATATACATAACATCTGACTAGACAATTTGAATCGGCTACCGTTTCTTTTAATTAGATTAATTAACCAAACTGTTGTTTTTGCTGTTTCATGTGTAGAGAACCCTGATGATATTGTTTATTTGCCTGGCTGGAAAACACAATATACTAAACCTGGAAAGGGAGTGATTTTAGATAAGGAAAATCACATTTTCTACGGTCTTGGAGGATGTCCAATTGAGGAAGTAGGACCTGCTGATCTGGAAAAAGCTTCTGGACTGGAGGATGTAATAACATTTTACTTGAAAGTTCTCAGAACCAATTGTCTATCGCGAGAGCATAAACTCATGGACCTCCTTGTCAAAGAAAAATTCTTGGCCCTGAATGGAAAGCTGCTGTCAATCCCTGAAGACAACCCTTATTGGTAAATTACTTTGTAAACTAAAATAATTGCATCGCTAGGTATTTCAAATGTCAAAGCACTTTCTAACCGTTTTTGCATTGCTTATAGTAAAAAACCAAAATTGACATTGAAAGAGTCGCAAAAGTTGGCCAGTGCGGCTGCTATGTGCGTCTTTTCACACACCTACGCAACTGCGACGAAAAAAGGACATGGAGACTACAAATCCCCAGATGGAACAAAGATCTCCAGATCTGTGATCTTCCTGGAGGACTTCTCTTTGCAGACCATCCAACAGAGCAGACTCAGAGGTCGTCATCACTTCATCGTAATCACTCGAGACTTGCTCAGCACACTTAAATCTGTCTATACAAAATTGCTTCAAGATTTTGATGTGATCGACAACTGCAACGAATGCACAGATGACAAGTTCCTGAATATCAACGACCGAGTTCACATTATGGCTTTAATTGAATTCATTATCAAAGGACTGTCCCCCGTGGACAACGGAGAAGACGTCATGAAGGCCTTCGAAAACTTTTACAAAACGAACAAAGCTGCTATTGAAATTAGAGTTAACACGTTCACTAACTAACAAGCCAATGAATCTCCAAATTCAAATAATTGATTTCCAAATTCACAAAACTCACGGATAATGAGAAATGTAAACACATTTTTGAGCATTGTATATTTAATTTTATTTATTTATTGCGTATTTGTACGGATTGAAGATATATTTTACAAAAAATAAAAGTCATACACTCATCATACACTTTTAATAGTAATAAAACTCGTCTTGCACCTCTGGAGCACGGTAGGAATCGAATATTTGAAAGGTAACCTGCCGAAATTTAATCAAAGGTAATTTTTTTATTATAAATCTCAATTCTGCACTGGGGTAAAGGCATACCTTGTAACCGAGATTCAATTATTTAGCCATTTGTAACTAATTCCTATTTAAAAATGTCTATATGCTTCGGCTTCTTGTTCTTCATTTGATTCTAAACAATAAGAGCATTACACATTTGACATTTTATTACTTGTTGCAGTACACATATTGTGCATGAGTGAGATATTTTGCTGTAAGAAAAGAACCGTTGACCATATGTTTCGGTTTCTTTAGACAAGTTTCGGTTTAGACAAATTTTAGCATAGGTATTTTTATGTGAAAAAGTTAAAAATGTCTGAAATTCGCAATACTAAATGACATGAGTAGGTACGAGTACGACTGAAGTCTGGGAAACAGAATAACGAATACTTACTAATGCACCCAAAAAGTTGGGTGATGCTCATGTCATGCCGTCATGGTCATGCCCCTTTATTGGTTCAATTTCATAGAATTAGAAAATACAGCAACGCAATCGAAAATATATGTAGGTATTCCCATCATATATGTTTATACTCTTTATTACCTTGGATGACAGCAGTACTCATGTTATTCACAGGATTTTACATTTGCGTTGTAATTAACAATTCGCGATTCTCTGTAATCTCGGGTACATATAATCAAGGCTGTGTCCAGGGGAAAACCCTTGCCTTTCTCGAAATTCCAAAATGTGGTTATTTTGGCATAAAAGAGCTAAAAATCGGGAGTCGCACCCCGCGCTTTGATGCATTTTATAATTATGTTGCCCAAAATATTTCTGTACATTGTGGAAGGAATATTTCATTTTATTTCATTTGACTGATTTAGGGAAATGAATGGGCTAGAGTCAAGAGTAGGGAGATCGGGTATGTGAACCTGATTTTTTCAGGTGCGGAGCTTGCATTGAAATGATTTTTAATTTCCATTAATATCCTTAACTAACCGATTCCCGGCATGGTATCAGAATAGGTTCTAATATTTGGTACTCCAAACTCCAAACCGAACGGTTACGGTTTTTAAAATTTAGGTTCCGGTGCTTGAATTTGTTTTGACTGCCAATCATAAAATATGGACTAATGAATTTCATAAAATATTATGATTGTAATTGTCTGAACTCTGAACCATAACAAGATTTGTTTCAAATACTAGTGCAATGAAATCTAACTATTTTTATAGTTTTTAAGACCGGTTGGGTTCCAAATATATAGCGCTTCATTAATTTTCATTTCTCATTGAACATGAAAACTAATACAAAAACACTGAAAATGTAACGTGCGTGAGAATGATAGTCGTAAAAGTAAAAGGTGTAAATATGACTAATAGTAAATAATTCCTTCCACTAACACGTTCTCAAATCAAGATTTTGAAAAAGGTTCATTATTTTCGCATTTTAAACTATACTCAGTTTTTAATGTCAACTAGAATCGAGTCGTAAAAATGTACGACGTTTTGACAACAGAATACAGGTACTTAAACTCGTAGAAGAGTTTTGTAAGTCAAGAGATAACATTATTTGCATTTGTGACAAAGAGTGAGAATGTTTTTATGTAGAAATTGCGGAAGAAAACAATTTGGCTAAAGATTTCTACCGTCGTCATCTTCTGGTTCAGGCTCATCAATGGGTGGGTTGGGGGGATTGTAGATGGGAGCTACAGGAGGAAACAGTTGTACAGGAATGTTGTTTAGTCTTCTCGGTTGGCGTTGACGAGGTCTCGGAGGTCTGCTGATGTCAGCCAGAAAATTGAGTACTACAAAGGATTGACACAATATTCATATTTTATTATTAATTCCACAAAACAGACAATAAAGTTCTATGGGTTGCGATTGATTTAGACAAAAAATAAATACAGATCTTACAATGACAAATGAGGGTTGCAGTCACAGCGAATGCTCCTATGACTAGAGTCAGAGTCCCTGTGAATAGAATATTGTAATTCATTCTTTGCAATTTGCACTAGCCTGCCTGCCCTTAAGGTCGCTACTCGCTTCTAATAAACTGTGTTGACGATATCACAATTCAAGACAACTCCCAATGTCCCAATCTCTAATTCAGTAGCACGGCTAATTGTAAGTATCCTATACTCTGTTCACAGATCAGATCAGAGTATCAGAGACTAGGGAAATAGTAAGGCTTCGGCTTATGGTACTGAAACATAAAAGTCTTATAAATTAAATTCACTTCAGCATTTACGCAAGTTCAATGAACAACTTGAAACTATCAATTTTCAACACAATACAATAACTACACGAAACGCTGACTGATATAAATAAAATTAGTCATGCCAAAATTGCGTTTATTCTGGCTTAAAAATAAGGTATTTTAGTTGTTAGTTATATACATAAAGGCTACAATGCTACAAACTTGTATACACCAAAGACTGCCCGTGATGTGTAAATCTATGTAATTTGTAATTGTTGCTTACAATTAGTGTATACTGTATGCATTACATTGTAAATTGTATTTAAAAATGTATGCATTAAACACAATCACATATGAATAACAATAACAGCACCTGTAAAAGTGAAGCAGGCTGACTGAAGCAGGTAAACAGACCTGAGATCAGGTGAAATTAAAGCAACAATTGTATTTCTGTACAAGAGAGTGTATAGCCGAAGGCATAAAAATGACCAAGTCTATAGGTACACAACGTACGCTTCCTCACAGTTAACTTGCAACATACTTGCAAACTTGTCATTGCAACCAACCGCAACCTGCAGTTCTTGCAGTTGACCTGCATGCAACAACTCATTCCACAAAATTATACAACATTTTCTCAAAGACAATATTATTTATATACCATGCACCCATAAATTCATATCATTGACTCTTCATTATGTTCGAACCGACTGCTTCGCTTTCATTGATATTACAAACTTCTTTGCTTTCTGACGTGTTGTTTTAGCTCCTTAAAATCTTTAATTGTCATTGTGAATGTATAATTTTTGGTAGGCACCTTTGCATGTATGTAAAGTATGTATTGTATATATAGTGAGACAATTAAAGTTCAAACTACTTGATGAAAGTTAAAATCATGACGTCATCGCTAAAGCTTCATCTCTTCAATGCAACCTAAGTTAGCCCAAGTAAAGATAATATTATTATAATGTCATTATAATAAGTAATGGTGATGCCTTGACACTTGATAGAGGTTCTTAAAAATTAAGTTCTTGTATCTTGTATAGCCGATCTTGATCAGACCTGAGACCGGTTCGGGTACGGTTACGGTATGTAGCTGTTGTTAGTTATACTTGTAAACTTGTAAACATAAAGACAATAAAATATCCTATCAATTATACCACTTTTCTCAAGCGCAAGTAACGACGTTACTGTAATAGTATTAAATCATTTGAATTTATAATTAATCCTGACTTGGACTGTTTAATATGCGAAGTAAGGTACACAGGTTACATATTTATGGTTTTTATTTTTCATGCCGATCGAAGATTAATATAGGCTTTGCCTACATTTTTAATATTAAATACAGTGTAATGACACCACATCAGTTTTCGTTGTACCCAATGGGCTATAACCCCTCATTTTTGAAGTACATTAGATAAAATCATGTGACTTCCAAAATTCCAAAAATGGGTCATTTTGCCATATCGCGATTTCTTTTATGTTGACGTTGGTTCAAATTGTCTCAATTATTTGGGATACCCTAGAAAATACGCACATTTACGTTATTTATGTCATTGATACCTTCCATTGAGATTTACACATCTCAAAACTCAAAAGCATGCTATACAGATAAAACAAGTCATCAAATTTATGAATATCACAACCTTATAAAAGGCAAATAGTTTTTTTGTTTTTTGAAATTGAAGCATCTTCAGAAACTGTAGCAATTTTCGTCATAATATTACAATTACGATGTACCGAAAAATTAGTAAATATAAAAAAGTTTGAGTCTAGTTCGAGCAGAGCCTGAAAAAATCTATTCGTTAGTTAACCTCTAGAATGTAACTAACAGCAAAACCGAACATGTAAGTTTTAACAGAGTCTAAATGCTGATTTATAACGTTTACGAACAAAGAAATGGAGTTTACAGAACAGTCGTGTTGCACGAATAGAAGTAACGTTTGTGAACAAAGACATTTGTGAACTCACAACAGTCACAACGACGCTACTCTAGAATGAACACAACTCCATTCTGAACGGCTAAATTCTAATATGTAACGCTCATAATATGACATAATTGTGCTAGTGCATAAACTTTACGAATCAGAATTTAGCTGTACAGCAGTCTGGTACATGGCTCCATTTATGGAATCCAGTTTCCATTTTAGGCAATCATCTAAAAATGATCATTTAAAAAAAGTATACAAAAATATTAAACATTGTTCAGTTCAGAAAAATTAGTGCAGAGCACGATAATGGCACAAAAAACCATGTAAATTATATTACAATAAAAATTATAGTGTTGTACAGTTTTTATACATCAACATTGTGCACTGCATTTTACAATGTGCCTCCCCTAAAGAGAAATCCTGGGTACGTGCCTGCGCAAATCATTCTCAGATTTACCTTTAAACCCAATTCATCCAATTTATTACAATGATTATGTTACAGGTTTTTAACAATTGAGTTTTCAGTTTACAGGAAAGGAAATAACCGTAAGATTAGTTTTGTACACAAATCAAAACCAAAAACGTCTTAATTCCTAATGGTCCACTCTAATATAATAATATGTGTTTGGTTTTGCGTAATAGGATAAAATTGGCAGTCTTGCCAGTTCGGAGTTAAATATACCATTGAATAGAGCATAAAAAAATGTACCAGGCATAAATTTTTCAAGGCACTAAGTGTAGTACAAATGGACTTAAGAAATAGTAGAAAACAAATACAGAAAACTAAGGTATCAGATTTTCTTACTGACTTCAGCTTAACGATGCATACAGTAATCCAGTGAAAATTAACCCTTCACATCCCATAACTACAGTTAAAATATAATCAGAATAAAATGCTTTTCAACAAATCAAAGTTTATTCTATCGCTTATCTGAGTGTCCTGGACGCTTTTCTGAGTGTCCTGGACGCTTATCTGAGTGTCCTGGACGCTTTTCTGAGTGTCCTGGACGCTTTTCTGAGTGTCCTGGACGCTTTTCTGAGTGTCCTGGACGCTTTTCTGAGTGTCCTGGACGCTTTTCTGAGTGTCCTGGACGCTTTTCTGAGTGTCCTGGACGCTTTTCTGAGTGTCCTGGACGCTTTTCTGAGTGTCCTGG
>JAQFYB010005231.1:0-14496 GCA_034694085.1 Pogonognathellus longicornis | reverse complement strand
TTTCAGGCGAAGATCCTCCAAGTAAACCCAACGTTAAAATTGATTTCATACCCCACCCTTTTTTCTTAGGAGGTTCTTCATCTTCTTCATCAGATGATGATGCAGATGAAGAGAAGGATGATTCGTCGCTTGATTCCGCTTTTGCTGATTTTGAGGTTTTTATACCAAGTTGAGTCATTTTACCAACAGCTTTGAATGATTTTCGTGCTCGAGGTTTGACTTTCTCTGATCCACGAAGGAAACCTAATTTTCCAATAGATTTTAAACCCCAACCTTTCTTTTTAGGCGTTTCTCCATCCTCATCTTCTGATGATGAATCGTCGCTTGATTCTTCCGATGATGATTCTTCACTGGAGGAATCAGAATTTTTGTCAACCTTCCTGGAGGTTTTGACACCAATTTGGGCCATTTTTCCAATATCTTTGAATGACTTCCTACCTGTAGGATTTTGTACATTGGCCTGAGATGCCGATGCACTTGAGGATGCAATAATACCTGCAAACTTAGCGGCCGATTTAAATCGCCTTTTACTTCTTTCGGCTGCTGCTTGTTTTGCTTCTTCATAAGCAGCGTATCTGCCCAGCTTTCCAGCAACACGAAATTTAAAACGGGACCGTTTCTTTCTTTCCCTTTCTTCATTTTCCCGTTCTTTCTGAATATTCATCAAAATAAATAAAACTTTAATGCTAATTGAAAATTCCTATAGAGCTATGCATTTATTTACTCTTTCATTTATTTTCGTATCACCTTGTCAAATATGTCTTCCGTTACAGACCCAGTAATGGATTGGATTTCATCCTTACTCTGGAAAGAAAAAGAAATATAATAATTACTTGTAGGCACCTATGCAAGTTTAAAAATCAAATGAAATAGCTATTACAACATCAGAATTAACAAACAATCATCATCCTAAATGGTGAGAACATACTGGAAATATGATACTCCATATTTCTAAATAGAAAGGTATCAATCCTCAATTGCTCTCGGCTGGGGCGGCAATACCCGTCCTAAACATTCTCAGGGTCTCCAATGCAAGTAGGGTACCAATACTAAATTGATCATTACAAGTGGAGGCAAAAAATAGTTTCAGTCAATACAACTGAAGCACTTGCATTAGAAAATTTACGATAATCAGCTGAGTGTGATTAAAAACTAAACTGTGTATGTACGTATATGGGTACCTGAAAATCGAATAATTGATAAATAATCACAATTTGCAAACTAAGCCCTGCTTAACTAGTTTTGTTCCAAACTAATCTAGAACTCGTAAAACTAGATCTGATGAAGGTACAAATGAACAATATGCGCAATTTTACTATTACTGTGGGGCTACTTTTGCAACGCCCCAGGGTGTTCGAGGTCTAGGTTACTTCAGGGCCACTATAATAATTATACAAAATGACAGTTTTTAAAAACCAATCACAGTAAACAAATAAAGTTCTTATCTCTGACTCAGGATTGGAAATGTGCATATCACCAGAAAATGTTTATGCTTTAAAAATATTGAATAAAAAATATATTTGTGATAATATAATAATGTATAGATCAACAAACTATGCTTAAAGTATAAAATGGTTAATACATTTTAATAGTGTAGATATATTTACACATAATATAAATAATATATTTTTTGGTTAATAATTCCCAGAAATGCTTTCGTTAATATTTATATTATTTACCGTTAGTGGAGCGATTCGATGTGAACAACAGCAAAGACAGCACAAATAATATTTTAGTGCTAAGCAGAAAGATATTTCATGCTTTGGTTCGTCTTCTTCGAATTCACTTACACTTTCCAGGGACATTAAGAAAGTTGGGAATTATGAATTACATAATTATTATTAATTGACATTTATTTCAGTAATTGTATTACAATTAAAAAAATATGTTTCCTATTTATTCGTCATATTAAAGATAATTTGTATGTAGTTGTTTTGGCCGTAGCTGTAGTGTCACTGCAAGGGTAATGAATTCAATGCCAGAAATAGCAGAAGTAATAAAAATGATCAATACCTAGGCATGTAACTATGGTGAGTGCAATAATAAAATGCAATCCGCGTGTAAATACCTAGTCATGAATTTGTGTATGACCCCCGTCAGCTAGTATTGAGTTACTTCTTTCGCATTTCCTAAATTCCTTATTTTACTGACAAACCGCACCACATAAAACTACGTTATGAATTTCTACTAAAGGCATAGTAAACATTTGTATGAAATACACAGTTTCTATTCTATATAGACTACCAAGATTAATGACCTAGAAATCGTTTAGACAGAATTATTCCTTAATGCATTTCATGCTTAATCTTAGATGCAGTCATAAATAAGGAATGATAAAAAAATAAAAATATCCGAAACAGTTAACATTGTTCCTCCACGTGAGGTTTTATTACTTACTCTGCGAATTTTTTTAATGATTTTAAAGTGAATGTGTACAATTTTTACAATGTGATATGTAGTATCCGTTATTATTATAAGCTTTTGATAAATTATATACATTTAGTTTGCAATTACTTAAACACCAATATTTATTATTTGGACACGCAGCAGTATGCGGTGATTGAAGTGTATCGGACGTACTATAGCTTATAAATAACACATAAAATTTTACAATTACGTTGTGGCGTTATTATTTTCGGTATTCTTGATGAGTGAGGCAGTCTACAATATACATTTCAATCTTTTGGCTACAGTTCTATTACACTCACCCGAACGCTTCAGGAGCATCCATATTAAGGAGGGCTATATACGTGTATTTGCGCTAACTGATGCTTACAGAGGAAATTGAGAGGAAATGGTAGAAATATTTGAAAAGACAAAGGTTCAATCCGAAGCACTTGGAAATTATAATTCAAAAAATCGTAATTTTAATGCTAGTGATTTCAATTTTAAAAGTGTAAGGGAATACATGGAGAATGAAAAAATTGATTTTTTATACCAACATATACGATCAAAATTGCTATACTATAAGGCCTTCAACTCGCTACTACTATTCGTATCTAACGAAGCCTTGTGTTATGCTCTTTATACGAGTAGCAACGACGTCGGTTGAGCACAGACATTAAGAATTAGAAGAACATTCTTTTTTAAATTATTCTCATATTTTTCTAATTCTTGATTCTTGATTTTGGTCTCTTTAGCCAATTACTAATGTCGATCGACCGTCTCATTTTGACCGAACTATATACCCTATAAGGTCACCGTTTATTTGTATGAAAAGATTAATCAACGATATTTATGTTTAACAATCAAGTATTTATTTGCATTTAGTCAAATGAATATCTCAAATCCGTTTAATTTTTTGAAATAGGCAATAAAATACTTGCATTTAGATTAATCAATCGATTAATTGAAGTTTCAAAATGATATTTTATTCAGTGGTATCAAAGGCAGATATTCAAATCTATTATAAGAACAATTAATTAATAGAATAAGCATTATAGACCTTGTGACTAAGCATTTGAATTGATCCATATGTACAATTTTTTTAAACTTTTGTTTTTGCAACTCACTTAATCTTAGACTCTCTGTACCGTGTCAATGAACACATTTGTCTAGTATTCAAATGTCACAATTGATTTTAATTTTCAAATCCTGAAAACATTGTATTTCAAAATTTTATTAACTTTTTGAATATTATATTTTTTACAAATATTTGCACAGTTTAGCATTGTGCGTGAAAATATTTTAAAACCTTGAAAAAAAGAGATGTAATCTGGGAAACAAATTTGTGCAGTTGTAGTAATCCTTATGAGACAGCCTACAAAAACAAAGCTATGGTATTGAAATATCAGCACATGATAGCTAAATCCAATCCAAAAATTGTTCAACTATGATATTTCGTATAATTGTGATGGAATTGTGAAACAAGTAAACCAGTTTCTTTACACTATTCAAAATAGAAGAAGCTATTCTTTTTATGAAAACCCAAATCAAATTTCTGTTTTTAACACATATCTCCAACAAACATACTAGTGAAATGAATGCAGGACTAACAATGTTACAAAAGCTGTATAAACTCCAGAAGACAATTTCCCCTGTAGGGGCACTCTTTCCAGATATTCATTGAAATCTGCCTCTTTGATTGCTTTACGGTGATTCCACTGTGAATGATAATATCCATAGAATTTTTGAAAACGGTTTGAAATCTATCCTGCGATTCCCAATACATTTCGTTCGAATGAATTGGTTCGTCTAACATGTAACATTGGTGTCTTTTAATAAGTCCTATGCTTACAAAATCATACTCTTTAAAGTCATTCGGTATAAATAATTTATGTTCATACATATAACTGGACAACTCTGTAAACGATTGTTGTTGAAGCATGAAATCATTGAATCTGTAAATAAGTCACGTAGTTGGTAGTGTGCAGTGTCACATTAAATGAATGACAATTATTTCAGAGTTAAGAGAAATCTATGGCTGAATTCCTTTAATTTTATTACCCCATTATTATGGCGAATTACATATTTTTATTGCCCCATTGAAAATGAGTCATAAATATAACACAATAAAATAACACGATTATGTTATACTCCGCCGCGTAACCAGGATCATAAGATGGGGGGGCACAGCACGGTTATATATATATAGAAATTAAATATTGGGAGAGCAAAACTGAATATTATGTACAATTTAGTTTACAAAAGCGCTTATTATCTGTAATTAGATAAAAACCAACTTGAAATGCATAAAAATCGCTCGTAGCGCGAATTTTTTCGATTTTTTTGGTAAAATGGCCTAATTTGTGGTCATTCTGGGGGTGCACCCCTCCCCCTGGGTACGCGCCTGGTTATACTGTATTGGCTTACATATGGGTGGGTGGAAACTATCATTATTTGTCCACTTCATTTTATAACATTGTGTCTGGTTATAATAAAATTACTGGCGACAGAGACTCATGTAGGTTGTAAGACTAAGCATTACTGGTTTCGTGCAGACAGAATATTTACAAAAACTATTCGCTACCTTTTTGAGAAGAGGAATAGAAAATATCACTTATAGTCTAGTGAGTCTAGACTAGTAGTAGTTCGGGGAAATACAAAGTTAAAGTAAACAATTGGTTGCTAGTGTTCGCCACCTTGTTATAACAAACTCAAGTATTAGTTTCTTGGTTGAGCTAAAAACACACCTTACTTTGAAAGACAAAGTAACTTAACTACATTCCACGTACGTTAAAGTTAAAGCAAAATTTTAAGCAGAATATCATTATAAGATGTCTCATTAAATATTTCATGGTTGATGTATGCTTCCATGAAATGTGGGTGAATCAATATTTCGATAGTAAACACATTTCTACTTCATGGGAATCGGAACAACATAATAAAAGCAATATTGCATATATCTAGTTATCATGTAGTTTGCGAAATGTTTCAACAGGCCATTATGATCTCTTTCAGGGGAAATAAACAAGACGATTCATTTGTAATAGCATAGCATCATCCACATCTGCCCGTATGGCATTTTACGATTTTCCAAAAACACATGGAAAAGAGCGAAGTGATAGTTATAATCTTTTTACATTAGTTCTGGAGAGATTTCACTGATTCGAACCTCTTGCTTTTAATGCTGTTTAAACCTAAAATCTGAGTTTCTGCATTCCAGAATTAGGCCGCAAATATTATTGCTTCCTTAAATCTATCATTTGTTAATGCTGCTAATGAGGGCTTTGTAAACTCTGTGGCCACATCGATCTTTATTAAAACTATACTTACTGACTTACTAGTGGTGCTAATGAAAAGGTCTTCAATATTTTATATTAGTGTCTGTTCTGTCCCTCGCTCGTCGTTACTAAACGAACTTATGGTCATTCTGTGCTCTCGTTTTCTCACAGCCCCAAATCCAGAGTACACATTAAGAATATGCACATCAATTCAATTCTCAAAATATTAAAAGCATGATCAAAAATAAATTAACCTGAGTCCTTTTTTTGTAATTTTAAGAATATATGTCTACAGACAAGGAAGCACACAACACTAGGTGTTAATGACAATCACAAACTAATAATTCCACTTAGAAATAAATTTTACTTGGACACAAATCACCTATTAAACTTTAGTAAGCTACTATATCATTTGTACATTGTGTCTATTCTACTCTCTTGTGACACAATATAATCAATAATCGTGTCCATTGAGAAAATTGTCTCATGTCGTCATGTCACAACTAAAGAGCAAGTTGTGAACATGCAAACGTTGAATGAAATCTGGAAAGCGAAAGCTGTAAGCACAAACCACCAAAGAGTACAGTCGATACAACTTGAGACTATACAATTAATTGAGTATGTATGCTTAAACCAAGCAATAACAAAATGCCAAGAGTTTCTCTTAGCTTTTCAACAACAAAGTCCGGCTTGCACTAGAGTTGTAACAAAATATTCAACGTGGAGAACTCTAGTTGCCTGAATATGAATGTTATTTTTTGGCCGTGTTGAGCATGCTTTGTTAGATTGTTGGATAGTTCACGCTGTGGCGTCTAGATGGAGCTTACCCTCGTATTACTAAGTTATAACTTCCCTTCCACATTAAAAACTTGTTGTTTATTATTAGAGGTGTCATAAGTCTAACGTTTGCAATATTGTCTCAACTTCCTCAAATGGCAACAAAAATTGATTTTGACATATAATTGAAGGCATCCAAATGTAAGACACAGCGTTCTTACGCTGTGTCTGGTCGGTTGGATGACTTCAAAATTGTCAATGCAATGCTTATCATGTGGAAACAATGTACGGTACTAATGGAAACTCATCTATTGACGTATAATTTTTGGTCACTAATGCTGGAATGATTTTATTCCATCACTATTGATTTTTCAAAATTTAAAGTACATGTAGTTTTGAGATCTTTTTTGCTGTGGCGAAATGAGTATTGAAGACCATATCAGTCCGATGGTGGGAGTAGGATTTTTAATATATTAGTGTCTATTGTTGTTTGCGTGTTGTAATATTATGACTCCTGGTTAGTAATATTAATATGGAGAGAAATGAGTACACGATTTTCCAATTGTGGAATATGAACATGTGAACATATTTATATGGTAGTTTTATTTGTTGTTTAATGCTTTATCGTATACTTATTTTTATGTTCGACTATACTTCATTGTTTTACATTCCGTGTTTCTGTTTAAACCGATTTGTCATGAATGCTAGCAGAGGATACCGATGATTTTTATGAAAATAGTATGCATAAAAATTAATAATCAGAACCACATTTCAACATTCAATATGTGACATTTCAGATCAGTTTAATATGTATTTAGTTCATCTTGGATGTATTTGGCAATAGCACCAATCAAATATTTATTCAGAGGTATATAGTGTAGACATCATGAAATACTTACTATTTATACAACAATAGAAAATTAAAATTATGTACAATATATAGCTTTTATGTAACACTATTTCTAAATCCTGTTAGCAAGTTATAGCATCTAACTAAACTAAGAGATGAATAAACAGATTTCGCATTTTCAATCTGTAAAAGCTTCAAAATTAATATGATTTTAACATATCAATACAAACTGGTATTGTATCAGGTGTGTCAAGGAGCACTAGTTCTAACCTCAATTTGCCTTACTCTGTTGTCTCTTTCGTATAACATTCCAACCATTGTGAAACAAGAATATACCAGTTCGGTTACTTTGCACTGGAAAGATAAAGCCAAACCTTTTATGAAGACAAAAATTAAATACCTATTTTTATGACAGAGCTCTAACAAAATCACTAAGCAATGGAAGGAGCACAACACGAACAGAATTAGAAACGCATTGTAAATTCCAGACCACCATTGCATCCGTTTGGGAATTCTATCCAGGTACTCTGTGAGATCGAGTTCTGTAATAAGATTTTTTGTAGGAACGTGACTTCCAAATTCTGAAATAAGCAAATCGATGCCACTGGAAATAATATTCCCCATTGATGTTTTGAAAAAAGTTTGAAATCTACCTTGGGATGTCCAAAACCATTCTTTTTTATTTATTGGTTCATCTAAAATGTAACATTGGCACCTTTTATGAGTTCGTAAATACAGCCATGCGGTATCGAAATATTCCATCACTATAAATAATTTGCGCTTATGCAAATAATTTGCCCTTGCTAATTGAGAACGATGGTGCGTATTATATTTTTTCTCATCGATTGTATATTTGGCATAACTTCGGTTGTGCTTCTTAAAATATTCATGAAATTCAACTTCTGACACCAGGTTTGGGATATTTTTGGAATGCCTAAAACCAGCATCGAGCATTTCTGTGAAATTTTGAAAAGGATGAGCCTGAAAAGGTGCTGTTGCTTCAGCCTGGACAAAACATTCGTAACAAATGGACAAGAGCCACCCACACAAAGCTAAAAGTAAAACTAGTTTTGTAGAGACTGGAGTGTGATCCTGACGAAAGAGAAGCGCAATTCCGGTCAACCAAGAAAAAGAATGGGATGACCTCTTAACCTTTTTACCTTTCAGTATGTAAATGTGTACGTATAATGTCACTGTAATGTAAGAAACAAAAATTAAAATCCACGTCATTTTGTCAAACGCAATGTTTATCCAACTCGAAAACGTGGAGGAATCAATTTGTTTTTTGTGACAATAAAAGACTAACGAAGTAAACACAGTATGAAATATCAATTTGCTATTCATTTTTTGTGAATGATATTTAATAAACGAGTTTATGTCCCAATAATCAACACCTAAAGTTGCACATTCGGAGCACAATTTAGTTTCTCTATCGTATGCAGTAAAATTGTGATGCTTAAATATGGTCAGCAAATTCATAAATTTGGGTTCACATTTTTGGATACCATTTCGCATCATTTGATGAACAGAACAACCATGTAAACGATGGGTTGTACCTTCTGTGCGAAAATCCAACCAAATGTACTTCGGCAATTTCTGCTGGTTGAGCATTTTGGACGATGTAGCGTATTCCCAACGAGACGGATTTAAATTTGCTTTCTTCAAAGGTAGCATGCATCCATTTGACACTGATCGTATATACATTTGCACGTTATACAGTGGATCAAGGAAAAGAACCACGATTTTAGCATCGAAATCTTTTGTGACTTCGCTAATGTCCCGTAAATCCTTGTTAGATTCAAACCACTCAACATTTTTGACACTATGAATCAGTACAAAATAGCTCGTGTCTCTCCATCCTCTAAAGCTTGTCATTGTGTCAGAAACTTCGTGATTTCTACGAAAATCCAGAACTACATTCATATCGCATTTTTCTTTAATGATCCAAGATTGATTGTTGGTGTTTAGATTGTGCAACATTTGTTTTCTTTCAGGGTAAGAATAAATCGTCCATGTTTGAAAATTTTGATTTGTATATAAAAATGGGTCCAACCATTCTGAATTTGGATGTGCAGTTAAATGAAAATTGCAATCACGAAAATGACGCAAATTCAATGGGAATGAAACAACTGAATTACACAATATGAAATCGCATTGGAGAAACCAAAATTGCCAAATTGCCAAACATTGGAAACGTATTTTATGCAGCAACATTTTTACGCATAATCAGTTACGAGGAAATAAATATACTGAGTAGAAAACAATAAAACAATTTTTTGTTCGGTTTACTGCGTCAGTTCTGCTTAGCCTGAGTAGACTACTAATGTTTTAAAACCACATTTTGCAATAGAATCTCTTTCCTGTGTAAGTGGGTGGAAATCATCATTATTTGTCCACGTTGTTTTATAACACTGTACCCAGTTAGAATGAAGTTACTGGCGCCAATAAAGATTTATATAAAGGACTTTGACCAGACTAAAGATATCTATTTAATGGGGTCATAAATAAATGTATTTGGCTATGAAAAATGCAAGTAACGGCGCTGTTGAGTGAAAACATAACATTGGAAAATATGGATTACAACCATATAGCTTCATATTTTGGAATATGGTTGTCATGACTACTACTTTATCCTGATTCCACAATCTGTAATTCTTTAGTGGTACTCCATACGCAGATTTACAAACTGGGTATCAATACGATTGGCAAAAATAGGAATATACATGGAAACATGCAGGAAATGACAACGTCGATTTCATTCTTTCATTTACTCTTGAGGCATATACATTGGCAGCACCTGGCGGCTGGGTTAGTTCAAAATTTGGATTCAGATTTAGTGTCTGATTAATATCAAACCCAGTGACGTAACAAGGTTGTCCCGGCCCATAGGAAATTTAACGATTTTATTTTGTCGCGGCCCCTTATTTACATAATGATTCATCCTACTACTTGCATGCATGTATTATTTTGTCCATTTCCATTCACACATTTTCATATGATGTAGAATTTGAGTGGATATAAACCAGAAAGGCAAAACATTTAACAATTTTTCGTATAAGTAACCTCTTTTTTGTTTTCAGAGGGACAATTTCCCATTTATTTCAATCCCTTAGTATAGGGTGTTGAGTCAAAATATTTACAAAAATGGACTCAAACCTCGTTAATATGACTATATATTGACCAATAACGTCAAAATATTGATAACATTTACCAGAAAGCTAAAATATTTTAATATTTAAAAATATTTGAACCCTCTTAAATGCTTTACCTTACATGAAAGATGGAGATTGGAGACCTGTGTAAAGGAAGAAACAAGAGTCGGAAATCAATAAATATCCACCTTTTGGTTGCCACCCATTCTCGGTAAAAAAAATGTGGAAATGTTTTTCTGTGCTGGAGTTAAGCAGTTAATAGAAATCTATGGCCTATTAATTTAATTTCATAATGATCCCATTACTATAAAATATTACATATTAAATATTAAAATAAAAATTACATATTTTTATTGCCCTATTAATAATAATTCATAACAAATAACAAAATATAAAACACTATTGTGTTATATGGGCTCATATATGGGTGGGTGGAAACTATCATTATTTGTCCACTTCGTTTTATAACATTGCGTGTCTGGCTACAATAAAATTACTGGCGACAACGAAGACATATTAAAGTTATAAGACTAAGTATATAGTACTGGTTTCGTGTAGACTTCTACCCGACAGTAAGAAGTGGCGTGATGAAATAATTTCGCGAAGAAAGACTATGGAATTGTGGTTATTGTTTAACATGCTGATATTGACTTTTGAACGTTTGCATTTTCTGTCGTGGAGTCTTTATCGTGTGTTGAGTATAACGAATCCTGGAAGGGATAAGTAGGAAGGAAGGAATCTACAAATAAGGGCACAGCACAGACCAGACGTTCGGGGAAACAAAAAGTTAAAGTAAACAATTTGTTGCTAATGCTTGCCACCTTATTATACCAAACCCAGGTATAAGTTTCTTGGTTAAACTACAAACATAATACCTACCTTACTCTGAAAGACAAAGTAACTTCACTACATACTACGTACGTACTTTAGGTTAAAACATAATGGCCCAGTTCACGTTTGCGTTGTATCCTTACGTTTCGTAAAGAGTTTTGTAAAATTCGGCAGGTTTTCGGAGGCCCGAAGTCAAATTAGCCAATCACACAACTTACACAAATTCTCATATTTACAACTCGTCAGAGCTGCTTATCCTTCGTATGGGAAAATTGTGTATACAATCAAACTTCGCGCTCTTTCAATTTCGTATCCGTACGATTCGTAAGGATTCAACGCAACCGTGAACTGGGCCAATGTTTAAGTGAATATCAATATAAGCTGAGTATGTAAATCTTTCATGTTTGATGTACGATTCCTATATGAAATGTGAATGGATCAATATATCGATAGTATACATATTTCCAATTTATGGGTATCTGACAACATAATAGGAAAATTATTCCATATATCTAGTTATCATGTAATTTGAGAAATGTTTCAACACCCTATATTCTCTTGCAGTTGAATTGAACAAGACGATTTCAATTATAATATCATAGCATCATCAATTAACATCATATACAAATACATTCAGTCCGCTAGATCTTAAAATGCATATTTCATATTTGTATTTACCCTATAATACTAAACATTAGCAATTCTATTGATGCCAAGCGCGTAGCCAGGAATATAAGTTGGGGGGTGCACAGCAAATTGGTTTATACCCAATTGATTTTTGGTAGAGCGAAATTCGAATATGAATCCATTATAGCACGTTGTAATGGAATTAATTCAGTGAAAATAAACTTATAATCATCAAATTCGCGCGTAGCGCGAAATTTTTTATGAGTTTTTGAACTTTCTGGCCAAAATTATCTACTTTTTCAGATATTCTATGGATTCTGGGGGGTGCACGTGCACCCTGTGCACCCCCCTTGGCTACGCGGCTGATTGATGCCATCAGTAGATTTGTTTTGACAACTTGTGTTTTATTTCTAAAACTTAATTTATAAAACTGCGAAATGAATTACTTTATAACATTGTATCTATATAGGGCTACATTACTGATTTATTGATAAACGAAAATGGTTGCTAATGCAATATTAATTACACTTTTCAATGGCGCCGATAGCAATTCTTGTATAGCTATGATTTGCAACCGTTAAATTTACTAAAATGGCATATTATTCTAAATATATTGTGCAATGATACAAAGATTTAATTGTGTATTATACAATTTTGATTAAAAACAATGTGGATTTGCTATTTTTGAAAATTTGGATGTAACAACAGTATACATTTACTTGCTGATTGCTACCGTCATGATTTCCAGTTTATCAATAGTTCTTCAATATTTCATATTAGTGCCTGTTCCTTTCCTCGCTCGTGGTTAAAAAACAAACTTATGGTCATTCCGTGCTCTCTTTTTTTCACAGCCCCACATCACGAGTGCACATTAAGAATAGGAACATCAATTCAATTCTCAAAATATTACAAGCATGATCAAAAATAAATTAACCTGAATCCTATTTTTGTAATTTTAATAATATGTCTATAGACAAGGAAGTACAAAACACTGCTAATGACAATTACAAACTAACCATTCCACTTAGAAATTAATTTGACTTGGACAGAAATGACCTATTAAACTTTAGTAAGCTAATTATATCATTTGTACATTGTGTCTATTCTAAACTCTTGTGACACAATATAATCAATAATCGTGTGCATTGAGAAACTTGTCTCAACTCACACCTAAAGAGCAAGTCATGAACATGCGAACGTTGAATGATACCTGGAAAGCGAAAGCTGTAAGCACAAACTCAAAGAGTCAAAGAGTACAGTCGATACAACTTGAGACTATACAATTAATTGAGTATGTATGCAAGCAATAAAAAAATGCCAACAGTCTCTCTTAGCTTTTCAACTACAAAGTCCGGCTTGCACTAGAGTTGTAACAAAATATTCAACTCGGAGAACTCTAGTTGCCTGAATACGAACTTTATTTGTTGGCCGTGTTTGTGCCTTTGTTAGATTGTTGGATAGTTCAGGCTGTGGCGTCTAGATGGAGCTCTGCATAGTATAGGTAACTGAATAAAAACTTACTTTCCACATGAAAAAGTTCTTAGTTGCTTATTATTAGCGGTCTCATCCAACACGACACACCCCCATAAGCAACTATCGAAATTAAATCGTATTAATTTGGGTTGCAGAAAACCAAATATCGTTTTAATGCCGTCACGGAATGGCGAGAATGTAACGTAAAAATGTCTCATTTTCGTACCAAACTGAAACCAAAATGAAAATTACGAAATCATGACGTCTTTTGAACGAAAACAATATAACAGGTGCGTTCAATGCAAACCATATGAAAACTAGATGAAAACGAATTGGATGCCAAAATAATACCATTATATGTGTCACATACTACTCCAATATTTCTCATATTTCATTTTAATTGCACTTTAATTGTGTATGTAACAAAGTTGAGTCAATGAATACATGCAAAATATAATATCATTCAATTATAATAATTACTAAACAATAATTAGAACAGTTTTACAATAATTATTAACATGAAGCCATTACCATTAGGTGATTATTCATCTTGTTTTGAAATTATTGGTGTAGTGTTGAGTGTAGGAGGAAGGAGTCTTCATTAAACTACCATTCTTCCACTGTCAACTGTTTGAGTTGTTCGGTTTAATTTGAGTTGCACCTTGCACTTACCTTGCACTCACATCCTATAAAAAATTGCACAAATATAAAAACAATTATTAAATTGTTAATTGAGAATTATAAATTAACTTGATAATTTTTGCATAAATCGACTGATTTGTGAATTATTTTTTCAGTGCAAATTTAAAAAAAATTATACATTTAATATTTACGAAATTGAAAACATTTCAACTTACTTTTTTAACTGAGAATCCATTATCGGTTGGTCGCATAAATTGAAAATGAGGAGTTAGGCTGTACTTCCATTAAATAGCTTGTTGTACATTGGAATTAACGCGCCGAAGTGCGGATTTCTGATCAAAATATGGTTTTTGGTAAACGTTTTATTTACCGTATAATAACGTTGCCAAGAGTCAGTAGATTTTGGTTGAAAATAGACGATTTGTAAACGTAATTGAAATAACCATAACCAAAAGAAAACCAAAATACCAGTAAGAAACGA
>JAQFYB010005230.1:0-14499 GCA_034694085.1 Pogonognathellus longicornis | reverse complement strand
AAATAATATTCATCGTTGATTATACGAATAAATCATATGATTAACCTATTATTATTTTACAAGTACGAATCTTTACATTTTCCTATGTTTGTCGGATAACATTTTCCAATTATAGGAAGACTAACTAGAATGATTACGTATTCCTAGGAATTTTTTCAAGCAGTTCCCAATCCAATGGTTTCCCTACTTTCAGAGTAAAGAACCAACCTTGAATCAACTATACATGTTTACTGGGTACCTACAGTAAATTTTACTGCCTGCAAGGTGCTTACACATTTGTGGAGAGCTGTTTAAACACATTGACTGCCTGTTTACTTAACACTTAAGTAAAGTATAAGGCGTTACAACTTTTCCACTCCAATTTCACGATTGTAAATCAGCATATTGTATAAAATTGTGATTGTTTTAGTGAAACAAAAGACTTCTGTAAAATTGGATACAATAAAACCAATAGATCATTGCACTTTAAATGTTTCAAGTGGAAAACTCCATGTGTTTTATATCAATTATTTGAAATGTACCTACTTAAATAATACCATTACACAAACAAAGGTTCGGTTTAAAAAATCAAACTGAGCTCGATATAATAGTTTGCTGTTCTTAATATACTCATATTAACCATAATATTAATATATACATATATATACATAGTAACCTTACTATCATTGTTTAAAACAACAACACTGCAACAAAGCATTTTGTCATGTCATCTGATTTTTTACCAATAGCAGGAAGGCATATATAAAATATCAG
Organism: Pogonognathellus longicornis; assembly: GCA_034694085.1. Classification (NCBI taxonomy): domain Eukaryota; kingdom Metazoa; phylum Arthropoda; class Collembola; order Entomobryomorpha; family Tomoceridae; genus Pogonognathellus; species Pogonognathellus longicornis. The sequence goes on along the minus strand of JAQFYB010005230.1, from coordinate 13,746 downwards.
CTATTAGGTTTATGTATATATGTACATACTTAATTTCCAAATAAACAATTTTGTACGTTCTGTGATATGAAATTATTAGTCTAACTCTAACATAAGCAACGTCAGCTTACATTTAGACTGTCATCCAAGAGTGTATGAAAGAAAAAGAAAATTAATTTATTGTTTTATTATGTACACAAATTCCGATAATATATTTTACTCTGCATCATAGGCGTAGCCAGGACATGCTCATTTTCTCTCAAAGCGCAAAAATATTAGCACGTGTATCGCGAAAAATTTCGGATTTCTGGAGAGGGGAAAATTGCCCCTTTGTCTCCCTGGCTACGTCAGTACCCTGCATTCCACCACTGTCCAGTAATATATTCATTACATAGACACAAGTATCTTTCTCTGGTCAACTCAAACTTTCCAGTTGCTTTCAAAAATATCTGTCATGCTTAAAAGTGTATTTAACCAGAACTTTATAGTTTACATTTATAAATGAGATTTTGAAAGTAAAGTTGACAATGTAGTGATGTAGAATAGCAAGAAATGTGAAAAACTGGCAATTGTGTAACTACATTTTAATAGCTACTTTAAAGGTAAACTTTTTAACTGCCATTGAAGAACTTCCGAAGTGAAACGGCGTTACTCCTAAGGATATTCTAAGAATTCTAACCGATTGCCAGAATTGTAAACTATAATCTACATAATATAAGTGTCTACGGTTCGTTGGCATTCCAATGTTAAAAGATATAAACTTGATAAATTCTGATAATGACCATCATGCACATAGGAATGACACCAATAAAAAATTTATTAGAATGGAAGCAAAGCTACTAACTTTGAATGGAAGCAATACATACGTTTTTGTAAATAGTTACATAGCATACCTTTGGGTGGGTGTTCCATTAGTTCCATAATATGAAGTAAACATTTCAAGATGCAATGTAATGGTCCGATATTCAATGACTAGTATACCTACGTAAATGCTTTGTGTCAATCATTAAACAAATTATCATCCTAGATTCATATTGTAACTTTTGCGTCCGTGAATTATTTCAGGGTTTTTACAACTGTAAATATTGGGATTGCAAGTAAAAATTATCATTTAAAATAATCCAGTTAAAAATGAGGATTTTTGCAAATATTTTATTTTGCTTAATAATTTATTTGACAATTTTACCAAAACAAGCATCAACATTATCAGCCATTGACCAGTTGTCTGAAATTCACTTTCAAAATTGTGTATATAAATTCATATTCTCCAAACATCGCTTATATGGAGATGAAATTGATAATTTGTTTGATACATTCCGTCCAAGTGTGTATTCCTTCGTTGAATCACAAACTGCAAATTTTTCATATAATGTGGAAAGTTATCCTTGGAGACGGCAGAAATACACCCAATGTTATTTATATCTATTTATTTTGTCTGACTCCACCAATTATCTATTCATCAACAAATATATTGTATTAACTTTGAAGCAAAACGAAAATCCAAATTTTGTTATTTTAATTGAAAACGAAACATGGAGGTCTCAAATGGAAATTCAACAAAGTCGAGTTGAATTTTACCGCCAATTACACGAATTAACTGTAACAAGTAATTTTCTTATTATGGAGTCAATGGAATGGAACACAAAAGAATTAAATTTCTCTCCCGCAGTTAAATTTATTTGTATTGCGTGTCAAAACAACGACAAATTTCAAAGGATTCACTCACAAAATATCCGAACTTTTACAAAACCTCCTAACCAATTACACGGAGTTGTAGTAAAACTCAAGTCGGACCCAGGCAGCCAGCAAGAAGAGCACGACGAACTTCACAACACATTGAAAACATGCAGTTTAAACGAAGTTGGATTTATAACCCCGCCATATCTCTGTGCCTTCAGAATTTTATCACTTAATCTAAATTTTACAATGGGTGTCCTTGAACCTGTGAAAGATGAATACAATTTAATAACAAATGACTATATGGCTGACTCTGATTTAACCGACAACTTCTTCACCAATTCAAAAAATCCGGACGAAACTAAAATATCCGAGTGGTTGTCCACAGGAGAAAGATTTCGTAGTTATTCGTTCTCGGTTGTAGTTCAACCATCAATTTTAAGAAATTTAGATACACTGAGTCAGCCATTTGATGGTCCTACTTGGTTTTGTTCACTTGCAAGCGGCATATTTACAGCTATAATTTTGACTGTCCTTCTAAAACGAAAACGAAATAAAAGGAATTCGCTTATTAATTCTTTCCTGGAAATCATAACAATCGCATTGCAAAAACCGAGTTATATTATGGACTGTGTACTTAATCTGAATCGAAACTTTGAAACTGTAATTATTATAATCATTTGGATCATCACTTCAATGATTCTAGGGGAAGCTTACAAAGGAGTTTTATTTTCACTTCTAATAAAACCACCAAAGTTTGCGATTCCTAGTAACCTTCACGAGCTTGCTAATAATGGTATGCTCATTATGACAAACAAATATTATTCTCATGGTCAGGGCAACTCGTCACGAAAGTATTCCACTTTTAAAAATGTCGCTCTAAAAGAAGCAATGATAGGGACGGCCGGAATTGATTATCCGAAATATTACCAAACGCTGAATGACTCTGTTGCCTTTGTGGATGTAAGGGTTGGCCAATTTTGTAAATTATTGGCAAATAATTCTGCTGTTTCCACGGACATAGGGTCTTTAGTGTTTCCTCCCGTATTTGCAGTATTGGACAATCAAATTATTCTCGAACAATTTGAAACACTCATTCCTATTTCTACCAACCGCTTAATTTTTCAAGGACCAAGGATTAATGTTTTTTTAATAAAACTGCCTTGGATAATAACAAGAAATTTTCTCACTGAAATTCTGAAAATTAAAGTTGCGGGTCTAGTGGAATCTGGCATTTACACGCGATGGATAAACTTTAATGAACAGGGCCGTCAAAAGAAAACTGTGGAAGAATTTTACAATTATAATTCTACACAAACTACTAAGCAATCTTCAATCTTGCCTAAAGATAAAGCAATTATAGAACATTTAACTAATTACTTTCATGTACACACCAAATCTGATTTTCTAAACGCATACAATGCACCAAAGCCAATGTCTTTTCCAATTTTGTTTCCCACGTTCAGTGTTTTTGCTATACAGATTGCTATTTGTCTTCTTGCTTTTGCATCTGAATTATGTTATATATGGTTATGCAATAAACTAGCGACATTTCGAATGTCATGTAAATATTGGTAAATAATGTAGGCATGCACATCTAGACAATAAACTAGGCATGAACAATCATGCATCTTTCTCAGCAATCATAGAATAATTTCACTTCCACCTGTCTAGATTCAGGAAAGGCAGTCCGGCCAGTCCGGCTGGCCTTAAACTTTATTATAAATTGCTGGTTTCATTCCTTTCCTTGAGCAGAGCTCGGGCGTTGATGGACTAGTTATGTATTTATAATATAGTAATCCAGTCATTCTGGCGATCCCACAAGTTTTAGCGCTAAGCAAAATATATAAACATAATGTGTAACTTCATATTGGAATTTTGCCTTCGCAGACATCCCAAAAATCGATTTAGTTGTACGAATTTGTTGAACATCGTATTTTTGTACATGCCTAATTTGCAAATAATGTATAAAGCAACGTTGCAGCAATGCAGCTGTAACTACTGCTGGGTTTACTCTATTCATGTGAAACTCCAACATCAATATTTGTTCTACTCCTAAAAACTTTACATTTACAGATAGAAGATTATAGCAAATATTTTATACTCTTATACATCCTAAAGCATACATGCTCTTATTATGAAGCTAAAATCAACTATCCGTAAATTATTACGCAAGCTACAATAATGGAGTTACATATTAAGTCTTATCTTTATTGAATTCACATGATATTTTTTATATAGATAAAACGTATTTTCGAATGACGTGAAACACACAGTAAACACATTGGACGCGATCCTACTGTTGGCCATGCCGCAATAATAAGGGAATGCATTTACGTTAAATGTTGTTTTATTGTTCATCCTCGTGGTATATTTACATATCTTTAGCATTGTTTGAATATAATATCGGCTTTCACAATTTCTGCCCAAGTTTGTCGAAGGAACAGATCCAATAATGTATGATAATTTAGTTGCTATTTAAAGCAACTGGAAAATCATTTCTACAAATGTCTCATTCTGACTTACAGTTTATAAAAATAATTTGCAATTTTAATGTACAAGAATAAAAGGCAAAATTGTACATAAGCATTTAGATCGTGATGAGCATTAATTCCTTTTCGATAGCACTATTACAATTGTTGAACACAGTTTTCTCATCCACTGAGTTATTTTCTCTTCATATTATCCATTACAATGATTTTCATGCTAACTACATGCCCGTGGACTTAGATGGGAAACAATGCAGTGTTGAAGGCGAAGAAAAGAATCTTTGTTTTGGTGGAGCGGCGAGAATAAAAACTATGGTAAATTCCAAATCAAACAAAACAATTTGAGTCATTTTTTAATACATGGTTGTTAATTTTTTACCTAATTGGTTTAAAATTTGACAGATTGAAACATTACAACGCGAAAATACAAACACAATAGTGCTGAATGCTGGAGATTTCTCTCAAGGAAGTTTGTGGGCAACTGAATTTGGATGGAAGGCGTTTGCACATTTCATGGGCCAAATTTCACACACAGCTGTGGTATTCAACCTTACTTACAGTTTGTATTAAAATTGTTTTTCTATTCAAATTTGATAATAGATGTAATTATTTTGCAATTCTTTAAATAGGCGATTGGCATTCACGAATTAGATAGTGGACCTGAAGCATTGGGTGATTACCTGAAAAACAAATTTTTTTCATTCATTAGCTGCAACATTGATGCATCAAATGTAACTGTAATAGAAAACCAATTTAACAAATCCCTAATTATTGAAGTTGGAGGTGAAAAGGTCGGAATTATTGGATACATCTCAACATCTGCAAAAGTAAGGAATTCTGCGGATTAAGATATTAATTCATGGTTTAGTTGTAACCAATGAACCTGGAATAAAGTAAGCAATATAAAAGAACTAATTTCATTTATTGTATGAAAAATCAGGGCACTGAGGGAGTTTAAGTACCCCCGCCCCAGTTGTACAAGCTTACACTATATATATTTTTTAAATTCTTATCGAATAAATTTCACCCATGCATGAGATAAAGAAAGATAAATTTTGCTTTAAAAAGGCTAAAAATAGTTATTTTGCGCTACAGTATAATTATATACACTATACAAATTCTGTATACGGCGCTTCATGACACATTATCAGGTTAAGTTTCTTACGAGCTTTTTTTGCTATCTTTTTCATCAAGTACGTTTCATCTCCTGGTCTACTTGAAATATATGACGAACTCGATTGTGTCGAGGCAGAAGCAAAGAGACTTACAGAGCTGGGGGTTAAAATAATAATAGCAACTGGCAGTGCCGGTTACGACCGTGACAAAGAAATCGCTAACATCCCTGAAGTTGACATTGTCGTTGGAGGAAAATCACATACATTCTTGTATACAGGTTAGCTATAAATAATATTTTGAAATTTTTGTTATACTCGTTAATTATTTCATCCGTGAATTTAAAATTTTTAAACACAATTAATTTTCCCCCTTGTCTTTTTTAGAGTCACAGTTTTTATTATAATAATATCATTATTTCATGATATAATTGAATATTTGCTCTGTGGCATACTTAAAATATAATAATTTGTACATTCCGAAATAACAATAATTGCTTGACTAAATTAAAATAATGCATTGAAAATATATAAACACATGGACAACACACAACCTCACTGAGGTTTTATTTGCGACATCCTGGCTAAAATTGCTTCACCAAAATCTAGAACCCCAGAGGTATTATTGCGTAAATTACGGTAATAATTGTAATTTTACTACACCATTAAAGGTACGCCTCCATCAAATGAAAAGCCCAATGGAAGTTATCCCACCGTTGTGACCCGAAATGATTTGACTGTCGGATTAGTAACTCAAGTAAACAGATTATTGCAAAAATGAAATACAATTACGTAACTGATATAGAATTATGCAATTGAGAATATATAGGTCTTTTTGTATTAACATAATATTAGGCTTATACCTGGGGAAAGTACATTGGAGTTTTACGTGTTGACTTTGATCCTGAAGGTGTAGCTAAGTCTTGGAGAGGCAATCCTATTTTATTAGACAGCACCATTATTCCTGGTAAAATTTAACAAATTGTTAGCACTTAGCTAAATCGAACAACGAATGAAAAATAATTATACTTCATTTCCACTCAAATAGACCGAGAGATGGCCGAAGAATTGGACGAATGGAATGAGAATCTCACAGCTATTTTGAAAATAGAAGTTGGAAAGTCGTATGTTTATTTAGATGGAGGAAGAAACTGTAGAGCCAATGAGTGCAATTTTGGCAATGTGATAACAGATGCTTTTGTGTTCATGGTAAATTAAATTTACAATGAAACAGTAATTATTTCTAAGAATAATAATACAACATCTATTTTTAAAATTACTTGACAAGGTTTAAATTTATATGTAAGTGTAGGTATATAAGTTTATTTTTATTAAATTGAATGAATGATTATTTTTATTTATTAAGATAAATTTTGTCCATTTATAACAGAGTTTGAAATTTGTAACCGATTTCGAGTGGAATTATGCTTCAATTGCAATTGTTAATGCAGGATCATTACGCGCTAGTTTTGATCCGCGAATCAATCAAAACGGTAAGAGCATCCTGAGAAATATGATGTGCTATTATATAACTTTGAATAAATTGATGAATTTCTAACACTGAGTAAATTTATTTCAGGAACAATTCATACGAGTGATGTGTATTCCATGCTCCCATACAAAACATTAATCGCTTTTGTGGAAATTAAAGGTGAATATTTAAAATCGATTTTTGAGTTCTCAGCCTCACAGATGATCTCTTCAAAACTAAGTTCCACAGATCTGCAAATTTTGGATGGAAGGTTTTTGCAAGTTTCCGGTATACATATTTTTGAGAAATATACGACAATTGTAAAACGCATTGAAATGTGTTTCTAAAGGGTATAGCTGGTTTAATTACAATTCTGTTTTAAATTTCAAGGTTTAAAAATCGTGATAAATATTTGCAAGCCTCCTGGGTTTAGGGTTGCACGGATTTTAGTTTTATGTAGTGAATGCCTCATACCAACATATTCATTACTGGAAGATGATTATTATTACCGTGTTGCTGTGCCAGAATTTCTAATTCGGGGTGGAGATGGCTATACGATTATTTCAGAAAAAATTATTAGCATGCAAGGGACAGGTGTTAATTATTATTTCTTTGATGCTAAAATGGAAATTACAATTTCAGAAAGAAATGATTATTGAATTATTTTCTATAGGCTTAATCGATTCAGATGTTTTTATCGAATACATGAAAATGAGAGGACCTTTGACGACTGGAATTGAACATCGAATAATCATACTTGGCAAAAATGGGTGCAAAGCAAATACAGCGGTCACATTCCAATTGAAATATTATCATTGCTACTATTTTATCGTTAATTCTTACTTACTAGTTATCTTTTTCAATAAAACGCTCTTATAAACCCAGATGTTTTTACCAACTAGATTTGCCATATCTAATGATTTCATTTAATAAGAAATGAAGTTATAAAATAATATTATATAAATAGCCAGTATCAAGATTTAAATTATATACATTTTAATGTTTGTTTGAAAGTTGCTACAAACCTTCAACGTTTTGAATCACAGTTCTCAAAGGTACATTTCAAAAATATTTGAAAATGTTTCAAACCTGAACTACTTATAAATGCTATGATGTTGAATTAAAACAAAAAGTGTCTCAATGTGCCTCATTTTATTCCATTCAATTCTCTCAGTCTGTAAGTAAAGTAATTCTCAAGAGTCAGAACTGCCGTGACGTACTTAAGAGCTTTCTCACATACAGCCCCAGCTTTGACTCAAATTATTTCTTCCGATTCCTTTCTATAATATATTACTACAGAGTAGTTTATAAATGTAGAGGATAAGTAGAGTGACCTCAAAATGTGCTCGCAATATGACATGCCAATACTGGAATATTTTACATTGTTTGACTACCTAAATAATTGTAATTTTGTAATGGATCAGCATGATTCATTCTCCACCGACGCCAATACTAGTCAGTGAAAAATATTTATTTTGTATTGAATAAAAACTCGCTCATGCTCTCTACTAAACAGTATTTTTAACTTTTTTGCCAAAGGGAGCTTTTAAAAGGCCTCACTAGATGCCCTCCCAACGTATATCCTTCGTACGACCATGAAGATATCTATTTGCAGCGACAGCGGAAAGTAGAGGAACAAATCATGATGACTAATTTAGACAAAAACTGTTGTCAGTCCATTTCTCTGTAAAGCGTTCGCTGCACCTTATGTGGATTCTACATTCAAGCAGATTGAACTGAAGTCATAAAGTCAACTCACAGGTAACATAATTAATATTAATTCTTTACTGTGTGTGAAATAAAAAATATTTTATATAGACAACCATTTACCGAGAGGGACATTTATTAAATGTAATGTATCTAATTAATCAATTTTAGTAGCAAAATGAATTTATTGAATGCAGCTCAATTCGAATATAATAGTTAGTGTAGATCGAGTAATCAAATTAAGCATATGGTAATTTAAATTGGACTTAACACTCTCATTATTTGGTTACAGAAACGCTACAGTGTGTTCAGTATGGCAAAGAGCATACAGTTATCACATTATACAAAAATTGATGACGAAATAAAAATTGAGCCGAAGTCAACTAAGGATGGCTATGGAAACCGTGTTAAAGCTGCATTATCAAAATTTAAGAAAACGAAAAGCTACTGTAGTCCAGCTTTGTTAAACGAAATCGTAAGATATTAATGTTATTCTATTTTACAATTGAACGATATCGAATAAGAAGATGTTAGTGGGTGTGGATAGCCCATAAAGTTACACAAAACTTTCATGTATATACATCTATACTCAAAGTGCAATCGTGATTCTACACAGATTTTACACATCGTAAAAAATTAGTGATCTGATTTCTTACGATTTTCAAAATTCAATAAAAAAACAATAAACATTATGCACTAGCAATGTTATCCTCAAAACATTTCCAACATGTCCTCTTTTGATTGTATTATTAGATGCAGTGAAATCCCCCAATAACTTTCCCAAATCGGAGCTACAATTTGACAAGGGAATGTGTAAGGATTTCGTTTTTCGCCTGTAGAAAATCAGGGAAGCATTTTGCGTATAGAGACATATACATTTATACATTAAAGTTGTGTAGCATTTTAAGAGCTATCCAGCCCCATTGATATCTTCTCGATAAAAGATTTTTGTAAATAACCAAAAATGCAAATGGTTTTCGATTTGTTAGTTTATTATACATATATTTCACACCTAGGTATGTGTAGTATTATCTCTTTAGAGCACAACTCGTCTGTTTAGAGTTTTAATATTAAAATGTTCATGATATTAAAATATAACTATACTAATACACATGACATATTTGCCCTTTAATATCAGGATGTACGCGATTCACACTTATTTGTAATATGTAATTGACTATAAAGAGGTCATTGTAAAAACCCATTACCCAATTACAGTTTAGGAATATAATTAATTTTAGACAAAATTAGTAAATCAGAAATATGACCACAAATACTAGCATGGGGAGGTGTGTATTTTGATGCCCATATTTTTGTCTTTGTACCAATCATGTTTAGAATTTAAATGTATTTCTAACTGTAGCGTTAAAAAATTGTTGAGAACGTATATACTTTAATTGTCTTCCATTTGCTTATTAACGCGTATAATTTTTCCTTAAAGGTACTCGACTGCGTTTTCGACGTATTATCGGTTCAGGATTTAAAAAACTGCCGGTTGGTCTGCCGCAAGTGGGATGAAGTCGTTGAACCAGTTGTACGCAAACGCTCTCTCATTGTTTTGACACCAGACGGGAATAAAACTTATGACGAATTTAAAAGGGTTTTCAACAATTCAGGTTCTGCTTTACCATTCGAACACTTAAAAATTCAAGATTCGAGCGATCGTAAATATCCAGTCATATGGACCTTTCCACAAGTGGAAGAGGTTTTACACCAGTGGGGAACCCCACTGCAACATTTGGAGTTGGATATCAATTTCCAGCAAATTCTTTCCCCAAATCCTACACTGCGTCCTTTGACACAAACCAGTCTAACGACGTTGGTATTGAATTGTAGTTGGAATAAAACCAACAACATTAAAATACCATTGAGCCACCTCAAGAAAATTAAAATCCTTCGTTTGATCGAAAATACTGTTCTGGATATCGGACTTGAGGAGTTTAAAATATCTCCAACAGAAATAGAACTTCAGGGAGTAAAATATAACTCCAACGACCAGACCGTCCAGGAAGTACTTCTTAACAATTTCATCGATTTCCGCAAAGCAAAAAAAATTAAAATTTCTCATCCAAGGCATGAAATAGTTCAGAAGGTTTTCGTGCGCATGCATCAATCTGTTAATTTGGACTCATTGCATCTGAATGGTGTCGAGCTACACAAAGCATGGGATGCCAAGTGGAATGTTAAGGGAAGTGTATTCCTGTCCAACACTGCTTGGATACAAAGTAATCAAATGAAATTCACCACTCTGGATTTCAAGAATGGTTCATTGGACATTTCCCAACTGCCTTCAAAAATTGAGCGTCTTGCTTTAGGCCAAGCTCAGTCTACACTGTTTGATGACCCAATGGTAATGTGGGAGGAGCTGTCCGTTTTTTCAATGGAGCCAACGGTTTTACACAATTTGAAATATTTGTCACTGGACGAGGGAGTATATGGCCCAGATGATTCTTCTCTACACTTATTCGAAAATTGCAGGCAGTTAACAACTGTTTCTTTGAAGAACATGTCTGGCGTATGTTGGCAGATGCCAAGAATCAATATTGAAGCATTGCCTCAAAGCGTCAAGATTTTGGAAATTGAAAGTCTCGATAGTGTGGCAGGAGACGGATTCCATAGTTTGGAAATTCTGATTCTCAAAAATTGTGGAATAAACCCAGACATTTTGGCAGAGATCATGAGGACATTTGCACCCAGAAAGATTGTTGTTGATACACGTTCTTGGGGTTTGGTGTCTCAAGGCTTCTTCAAAAAATGCATGAAAACCCTTGGAGTTTTCCAGAGGAGCAATGAAGTTGACTTTTGGATGGGACCAGTTAAATTTTCCAGTTCAAGCTTCAAATGCTACTTCAAGGATCATATTGCAGAGCGCTGTGGTAAGAAATTTTGCATCATTCCACTATTCTCCATGATAAATACTTGTTCGATGCAAATGCACCGACTTTATTAACTATTGGGTTTCCGCTATAACTCACAAAAGCGATTTTGTATTTCGCATCACAAAAATCCTTTACATAATATTGCAGATGCACACCACAATTTAAATAAACAAAATATATAAGTATCGAAGGTCAAATTTACGAAATATACGAAATAAATGAATAATGAGAAATTTACGACAACTACCTAGGTACCTAAGTTCCTATGTATACTTCTCATACATTAAGAAACTAAATAATATAGTTTACTTTATCATTTGTAAAATTTGACCTACAGTACATAAGCAATTTCATTTTGTAAGTTTGAAAGTGTACGACCATGTGTTAAGAAGTGTGTTGAGAAGTTAATAAGTCAAATAAACAAGGTTTCTCCACCCAATGTGTAAGGCAAGGAATTCGATTTTTTATGAATTTTAAATAAAATTAGTGTATGTTTTGAACGCAATCGGATCAAAAATAGCAGGTTCCCGGATTTAGAAATTCAACGTATCAATGCGCTCCCCATAGGCCCACCAGGGTCATTATGCGAAAATGTCAAGCATAGAAAATGCTTACAAGGGGTGTATCTTTATTATAAATACAATTGTTTTCCAGTTCATAAATAATTGAATTTCTGTCCTTACACATTGGCTTGAGAAACCGTCGGACCAACTTTGTTCTAATCATTGTATTTGCATTTTTTGCAGGGTCCAAGCATCCAAAGTTGATTTCTGAGGAAGAATTTGAGGAGGTTCGTCAAATGCAAATATTTAAACCGGATACTCCTGTTTTTAACTAAAAGAGGATTCTTTCTTATTTATAAGAATTGTTCACGTTATCCATTTCTATTCTTTTATTGACACTCCGAACAATGTTTATAAAACATTGCTTCAATGTAGACATGCTACCTAAAAATCATTCAATTGGTTTACAATCCAAATACCATATCTATTTCATTATCATCATTTCATTCATTATTAGGCATATCAGTTTCATTATAAATTGTTTTTCATTTTGTTATTCCGCTATCAGCAAAGATTTTGATTTAGACTTTGAAAATTATTTGACTGTCATTGTTTCATTGAAAAAAGGTGTGTAGTGTTTAATTCATTTAGGGCGTGCACAAGATAATTTAAGTAGTAAGTTAATGCTGGATTCTAAAGGGATATAAATAAGTAAATTCTAATTTAGTTATCTCTTACCTATATTAAAAGGTTTGGTTTCAATAAATGTACTGCACTTTAAACATGATTTTTGTATTATTTCCTTCTGCTAAGACCTTAATATATAATGCGTTGTGTGTGTTCATTTCTCTCTAGTTTATACATAGACGCCAGCATACCTAAATACATTTCGTGGCAAAATATTTATCCAATCCCTTTTTGCTAATGTTTTATTAAAAGTAGCAACTCGTGCATGTAAAAGCAGCAATGTTAACATAGTGGAAACAAATTGGTGTTGCTTTATTTCATATCAGTCTGTTTTTTACGACTATATTGCTGGTAATTTATAATACCGGCATTCTGTATAATTTCCATAATACAAAATTAATTTTTTTATTACAATAAGGGTTATATTGAGTTCTTTCGTATTATAAATTTAAATAGACATTCATCCTGCCAAGAAGTAGGAACGGAAAATTTTAATTCTGACATCACTTAGTATACCCAGGCAATAGCTACTTTGACTACACTAGCATAATACTTATCTTCAGACATCTGTCTAGACTCTAGACATTTATACCAATAACCGCTATGTCGTATTATTCTTATAAGTTGGCGTAAATCAGTAGACTGCGTTTTTATGCCAGCTGAAATTCGATCTCTTTTTATAGATAACACAATTTTAGTGACTCGACGTGATTATTGTTTTCGTTCCCACGAACATCTATATCAACCCAACGACAAATATTATAGGTAGGTATCATAATAAATATACTGTGATGTAAAGCGCAGAATATTTGTCAGACAAAAGTCACTGTAACTAACTTACTTAAGTATTTCTGTCCACTCAGCAAACCCACTCACGCTCTCTATGCCTACCAATGTGATTTGTGTCGCCAATAAAAAAAATATTCAATAATTAATACAGTTCATACCTCACGAAACTGACACTATGAACTCTCCATGAATGATGTGTACTCTCGACCGTATTTAATGGCAGTTCTCATGGCACCCCTCTCTAGAAAACGTTTAGCCTCCCTAAAGTAGTTATTGCTAATTTTTTGCCAAAGGGAATTTACAAAAGTTTAGATAAGTCCTTAACACTTAAGCTACTATGGTGCGGACACGCTGTCCAGCCGAAATAAATTTTTGAAGTTTTGGTATAGGAAACACCCTCTAAATATTTTTTTAGAAAGCTGGGAATTTTTGTATAGGTCCGCTACGTTACTT